>JANIJG010022462.1:0-35233 GCA_024611175.1 Megaceryle torquata
TTTTAATTTTATACATTCCTGGACAAATCATTCTGAGTTATAAACCTGGAGAGGCTACAGTGCAGTTTTCAAACATTACAAAAATCTCATCCCTCTCTGTTAAGTGCTAAACCTTATCTATAACACCTCCATTGCATTTTTCTTTCCTCCCTCCCTTTGGATTTATACCCCAGTATAGATATAACCTCAATTTTTCTCCCTTCCAATACTTGCATTTTTTTTAAATATCAAAGCTCTCTTGCAATTTTCCTCTTGCAAGTGTTAGACAAATGTTTTTTTATCTTCTCATCTAATGATTCCAAACAGGTCTTTAATGAGTTGCAACCTGTCCCTCAAGAGAAAAATCTCTGACTGAATTTCTTCTCTGGGAAATGATGTGAAACTGTGTGGGCCTGCAAGTTGTCTAAATGCATTAGAATGCACTGCTTTAAAAGGTGAGGTTGTGTCTGATTCCTCTGAAATGGTTGCAGTTTCCTCAGTCGGCCTTTCCTGTTCTCCAGCATAGCCTGGAATTCAGGGGGCAATGCTCAACAATTCCAGGAGGAGTAACAAAGAAGCAGATATTTAAGTGGTTTTTGAATGCAGAAAGCCATAGAATCATAGAATCATAGAATCAATCCTAGAATCATAGAATCATAGAATGTTTTAGGCTGGAAGGGACCTCTAGAGGTCACCTGGGCCAACCTCTCTACACAAGCAGGGACATCTCTACCAAGGGCATGTTGTTCAGAGCCCCATCAAGCCTGAAAGTCAAGCCATAGTCAAAAGACATTTCAAATATTACCCTCCTATTTGACATGACTTCCTGACTTAGAAAATTTTGCTTCTCCATAGGAAACAAAATTGAATGGCAATAAAGTCACATCCCTTAAGCTATATGGCAGTACATAAGAAGCATGTGTTGAAAGTGGAGCTGTCTCTAATGTCACGGTATGGAATTTCTCCTAACACTAACCTCATCAGCTTGCACAGTAGGTCAAATCCTGAGCTAGATACAGTAATATCTACATTTTGTAAGCCTCTCTAAGCTCCAAAGTCACTCTATCCTAGTCAGAGCCAAAGAGCTGCTTCCTGGACCACAAATTGTGTCTCCTTGGACATGAAAAGATGGCTCTTGCCTGCACCAGAGGGCATGGTGATTAAAAGGCTGTTGACCTCCTAGTGCCTTTTCTATAGCTCTGTGTGGGAGCAGTCATCAGGATCAGAAAATCCAAGTCCTTCTCCTAGTGCAATACAGAGAGGCCTGAACACCTCAGCAGGTTGTGCTTCTGTGACTGCGATCACTGGAAGAAACCAGGATTATTTCCCTCACATCTCTGAGAACCTAATTGCAGTCGTATGGTTGCCCGCTTTACAGACACATTCCCAAAGCTAATTACAGTTTCCATAGTCTCCTGATTCACTCCAAAATCACAGGAATTGGTTTAAGGATTCCATCACCCTGTCTTCTAGAGGTGTATTCTGAAAATGCAAAAGGAAAATACTGAAGTAAAAAATAAATAGATGTGGATTAGATAGTGAAGGTGCAGAAGAGTTACTTGCTAGTTGTGTAGTGTACAATTAAAAATAGAATACTGTATTAATACCAACATCATCTGGTTATACATGATGAGACTGCTGTTCATATAAAGAACTGAAATTACATTAGGAAGATAGGTAAATGCTACTCCAGGCTTGCACACAGGAAGAATGCATCATATAATTTACAAGCAACATATCCAATTTACTCAACTCCATGTTTTACAGAGGTTGAGTGTCAAGGCTGAGGAATTAAGCTCAAAACATTGGACTTCAAACAAGACTTTTTCTCACCTCGCAGTTCATAATTCCCCTTAGTGACGATACCATCAGAATGCCATACCAAACCACAGCTGTCCATGTCAGAAGCAGCATGAAGAGCTCTCTCTTGGGTCCTCATCACAAATACAGTCAGCATGCCTGACTAGGGCATTATTCACTATGGTATATAACTCAACCTTCCCATCGTGGAAGTGACACAGGAGAGGAGACCGTGCTGCAGGGTATAAAGAAGTGATAAAGGTTGGTATCTGCCTTGCTTTAGAAGTCATGTCAACTATTAGTACAGTGTGGTTGACCAAGCTGATAGGGGAAAAGAGGGAGTGCAACTTTTCCAGCTACACATTGCTGCCCCCATCTTTTACTGTTGTAACCTTGGACATGCATACTTCAGATGTCATTGTCATTGACACAGAGAGGATGGGGAAGTCGTATTTCTTTCATATTCTGTAGAATGAAATGATACAGATTTTTCTGAAATACCAATTCAGGTTTCCCAGTTGGGGTTGGTAGTAAGTAATACTGCTAATGAGGAGCAATAATAAGCAGTACTGATACTTAAATTCTTGCTAACATCTTGCTGACTCTTTCCCCTTTCCTGGCTTGTAATATTAATCTAAAAGGTCTACATCATTATATAATCATGGAATATGACTTCCCTTGGTTTTGCAGTTTTGCACACTGTAAGAGCATCAATTTTTTTCCTCTTTTAATTTTTTTCTTCTTGCAGTAAATGGTTTTGCAAACTTTTCATATCAAATATTGAATCAAAAATAATTCATCAGCTCCTTGAAGCTTTTGTGTGCAAGGGCTACTCAAGTCTTTGCTTCATTTGTGACAAACATAACTCATAAACTGCCTGACGAGGGAAAGTAGATCATCTTCTGCTAGTAATGCTCATATTTCAGTTCCAGAAAAAGAGGAAAAAAACCCTAAGGAAACAAAAAGTTCTGAATGCTGCCATTAATTTTGCAACCATTTCTTCATCCAGATTTTAGGAAAGATTTCTGCTATATAGGCCTGGCTTGCAAACATCCTAGTAATTCAAGTGAAAGGAACAGATCTTCAGAGAGAGTGATGACTGGTAACTGGTAAAGTGCTATATGGGTTTCTAATGCCATTACCCTCAGAGGTAAAGGGATAGTCTAGTTATTCTGGGTTGCAGTCTCCTAATGTGTGTCTTCTGTCTTTGCTTGACAACTTAAATGTCCCTAGCTGCCATTGCAGGGTGATTTTTAGCATAAGTACCTGCTTTGATCCATGTTGCAGTGTGTTTCTTTCTGTTTGAGAGCCATGAGACAACCTGGATATACGGAGACATTGAAGCACAGAGGCTTGAATGACAATCTACTACAGATAACATCTGAGATAAAAAAAAAAAAAAAAAAAGTGCAAAAGAAGACCAAAGGACATGCAATTCTACCAGGAAGAAAAAAATAATCAAATAATCAAAATATGTTTTGTGAGATTAGCATAAGAATGACCTACAAAGTCATCTACCTCATAAAAAAACCAAAAAAGCTTTTATGCTAAAAGATTTTAGGTAAGGATTGAAGAATATATCCTGCAGTTTTGGCTCAAAGCAGAGGAAGCTTTTTTAGTTCAGGTAACTATCTTGTATGTGTGAATGATCTAGGGCTTTCTTGGTTGCAAGGTAGAGTAATTGCTAAAGCAAACAGGATCCTGCCCCTTGTGTTCCCTTGTGTTGAGAAACACAGTGGAATAGAAGGTCCTGTTCCTTTCTTGTCATTCGCCAACGCATTTTCGTATCCAAGAGCCATGGAAAGAGCCTGAAGTTCTCTGTTATCTAGGCAGAGCTCTTCCAGAATGGCATAAATGGGCTATTTTGCTTCTTAAAATACGCAGGGCGGGGGCCATCACTAAAGAAGCTACTTCATCTTTTTCTTACTTTTTTTCAAGCGTTTTCATGTGTGTATCATATTTAAATTAGGCAGCTGTTTTGTCCAAGAAAAGAAGTGCTTTAGGAAACATTGCCTCTGTGGTGGCTGCTTGGCTTCATCACACACAAAGCAGAAGACATGCTCTCTTGCTTTGTTTTATACATGAGTTGGAATCAGATAGTTCAGGTTGGAGGGACCTGTGTGGCTGGGAAGCCAAATCCCTTGTTGCATGTAGGGCTATACCAAAAATCAGAGCAGGTTGCTCAAGATTTGTCTGACTTATGCAGATAAAAAATGAAGGTTTGATCAGAAAATTAAGGTTTGACCAGATCATTGAGATCCCTTCTAACCTGCTATTCTATGTTTCTAGGATAAAATTAAAATCTCCATGGATGGAGATTCTGCAGCCTCTCTGTGCAGACTGTCCTGGGGTGTAAATAGTCTTGCTGTGATTTTTTTTTTTTCTTTTCAACCTATTTGGATTTCCCCTCTACAACTTGTGACCATTGCCTCTTATTCTTTTGATGGGCATCTCTGAGAAGAGTCTCTGCTATAACCCTGCCCTGACAGGTAGGAAACATCAATTAGAGTCTCCCTAAGCCACCCCTTCTCTGGCATAAACAAATTTAATACCCTCAACCTCTCTTGTGTCTCCAGTTCACTCAATCCAGTTTGTTGATGTCGCTGCTGAACTGTAACTATAGCTGTAGCTATAAAACTAGTAAGGCTGTTGCTAAGATGCCAGGCCTGTGTGATCCCTGTAGCTCTGAATAAATATACAATCATGTTTTCCTCTTTCATAAAATTCCCCAAAGCATTTTTGTAATAATGATGCTAAAATAATCTTGATTCTACTTGTTTATATCGATTCTCATCAGACAGGATAAATATTAATGCAAGAATGAGGGTAAAGTAAATCAAGATGATCAGAAAACAGCACATCAAAACAGAATTGCCAGCCGGTGGGTCACCCTGTCTACAAAGGATGGCAATTAAATGTATCAGTTGGCCTTGTAATATTAGCTCTCATATGTCTGTATTCCTTATGAAATTTGGAAACCAAATTTAATCTGGAATATAAGCTTTGATTTATTAAGGTAGAATAGTTGCAACAAGTGGCATAAAGACCACTTTTGATAGTTGATAATTTTGTTTGTGTGAATCTATCCAGGACAGCGTGTCTGCTAATGTAAATTGTCTGATTTTAACAAGACAATTGGGGGAATCAAGATGGGGAAACTGACAATTAAAAGGGATTTAACATCAAAAAAAAAAAAAAAAAACCAACCCCAATATATAAACCCAAAAGGAGGTCATACAGAATTACAGCAGTGGGAGTTGGCTGAGTAATATCAGCCGAACTGGCTGGATCTTTCTAGGGAAAGGCAATGGGGAATGGATGTAAACTGGAGCACAAGAGGTTCCACCTTAACATGAGGAGGAACTTCTTTACTGTAAAGGTCACAGAGCACTGGAATAGGCTGCCCAGAGAGGTTGTGGAGTCTCCTTCTCTGGAGATTTTTCAAAACCTGCCTGGATGCATTCCTTTGTGACCTGTGCTAGATTGTATGATCCTGCTCTGGCAGGGGGGTTGGACTTGATGATCTCCAAGGTCCCTTCCAACCCTTGACACCCTGTGATACCCTGTGAAAGAAGGGAGGTTTGGGAACTTAAGGGAGGCACTGAATGACTGCAGATGGGTCTGTTCGCTCACAGTTGCACACGGTGAAGTCAAGCCCTGCCTTTTGGCTCTTTAGCTGTGCTATTCAAGGTGCTTAACTTGGTCATTTCTGAGAGGTTGAGTCTAAAAACATGGCTGTTGTAGTGGGTCTGAGGGCTTTTCACTCACTGGGATGAAGAGCAGGCTGGCTGCCTTAGTCCATGGTGTTGTTCATATGCTCTCTTTTGGTATAACCTTGAGTAGCCACTTAAACGTCTGTGCTGCTAACAAAAGGACATCCAAAGAATGCATCTTGGCTTGGGATTATATAAATATATAGAGATTATAGATATAGATTATATAGGTATAGTTGATTGTACAGTACTTTGGCATGGCCTTGGGCACCCATTAAATACATCTGCCTTTGCTGGAATGGTAAGTGCCGCTGGATGCACGACTGACACAAGTGCCAGAGGCTTGTGCCATCTTTTCCTTGTGAATTTCTTTACAAAGATAACAAGCTTCAGTCTTTCTTTCATCTGTTTTGGGTTTGGTTTGGGTTTTTTTTTCTGTGCTGTTTATTCATTTCCTTACAATCGCTGATATGTTTTCTGGACCATGCCCAGAAGATTAGCTGCAGTTTAGCTCAAGGCTTCATAAAATGTGGTTTTCAAATGAGTTAGTGATAGGTGAGTTACATCAAAGCTGTATATGTAGAACAAGGAATGACAGCTCCTACTACCACTTAGGTATGTATTTAAAAAAAGAAAAAAAAGTTGGAAATTTCTCATTTAGGGAGATTTAACTCAAGAGCTTGTGTTTATACTCCTAGCTGTGGAAAGGATGTTTCTTAGTCCATCATCTTGGTATCAGTCAGTCTACTACCCCCTTAAGTTTGTAGGCAAACTCCTGATTGATAATGAGAGAGCACAGGTGGTATTGTGTGAAACCGGGAATATAAGTGCTGCTGAGAGGAGCATCTTAGGGATTCTCAAGGAGCAGCTAGAGCTTTCCTTACTGCTGTGCTTCTATCCTTCAGACATGTGTGCAACACCAGGAGCCTGCCTATTGGTGAGTCATATTGTAAGTAGGGTGGAGAACACTTTTTAATTTAATTATTTGAATGATTGTTGAGTATCACACTTTTGGGGTTTTTTTTTAGTTTATTTATTTTTTAAAAATTCTGGATGTTTTTCTACTCTAATCCCTGTCCTGCCTGGTGATATTGTTGATACCTAGCAACATGTGGCACGGACTGCTTGGAAAAGTTAATAACTGCTTGTGTATGCTGGGAGGTGAATAGGATATGGAACCCAGGTATTTTTTGAAAACAAAATGATTATTGTTGTGACAGATTAAAAAAAAAAAAAAAAGTTGGGACCATTTCTTTATGGATAAAGGAGAAATAAAGATTTAAATTTCCCCATGACAGAAGTTTAACGGCAATAATTGTATTAATAAAAAAAAAACCTTATTGGATGTATTCAGGCTTGTTAAGATTTTTTTCTACTCCTTTTTTTGTTTTAAAAATGTGAATTGTGGTAAGGTTGTTATCAACTTCAAGTGCGGTCCAAAGTTTATGTATTTACATCTGTGTGATTATGAGGAATGCATGCTCCATGAATAACGGGAGGACTCTGTATGGGCTGATACTGGATTAACTTTGGTCAAAATCTTGTGGAAAAATGATTCAAGTAAGAATTCAAAATATATTTTTTTTAATGTGTGAATTCAAAGCACTTAACTTGATGTCTTTTTATACCTTAAACTGTAAAAACAAGACCAGTTATGCTGTTACCTGGACTTTGAAAATGAAAATAATTATGTAATTAAGAATGCACTTCAGTTCTATTACACTATCCATAAAATTCCACAATCTTAAAAACATGTTTTGAAATATTTTACTAAATATAATTCAAGTAACTGAGTTTTATATCCTACCAAGCTGTGCAATTAAATAGTACATGACTATTTCTTACAAATAAAGATTGCAAGGATCTTCCTCCATACAATATGATATATTTAACAACTTTTTATGCTAAATAGTTGACATAGTTAATGTTGTAGTCACTTAATTCAATTTTAATTAGCCAAACACTAGTTTGAAAATGTGAGCTTTTCATTAACTGACATTGCTCATATTTTTCTGTCTTGTTTTCCCCATAGTTCTTTCAAATTATGTATATATAATGTGTTAATGTTCATGAAATGCATTTATCGTTGAAGGCAATGACAAAATTATTGCAGACTGAAGAGAAATATATGGGTGTGTGACTTTTTTTTTTTTACGAGTGCAGCTGGAGCCTGAGAAGATGACTTTTAAAAAAAAAAAGTTGATGTAGTAAGTACCATCAAACTCTTCTGGCTTGCTTATATCTTGGACCAAACAGTGTTTCTCTTCCTATTCTTTGTCTCTATGAGAATAGATCTGTAGCAACTAACTTTGAATAATATGGGGGCTGTTTTATTGCAAAAGTGTTGAGAGAAGGAAAAAAAAGTAAGGAGAGAAGATAGAAAATGAGTGACCACAAGTGGAAAGCGGAGCAGGACCGTTTGATGGTCACCGTTGTCTAGGCTGAGATCCTGACACTGAGTAGCCTTGAATTGCATAGAAACCAGGAGAGCTCAGTGCAAAGGGATTTATACCTTGAGTGTGGATCCAGGAGAAGAATTTCATTAGGGACAGTTTCTAAAGGACTTCTATAATTTATTGTTTGATTCTGAATTATAAAACAGGGAAAAGGTGATATTAATTTGACTTTATTTTAATACTTGCTTTGCACTGTTAATCCTCCTATCTATAGAGCTGGGGAAAAGATACCAGCTGGTTATAGGCTAGAAATTACCATATTAATGTTTTATTTGTGTGGGAATATAGTTGTGTTAATTAATGTTTTGATGTGGTTACCAGTACTTAGTGGTCTCTGAATGTCCCCTGCTGACTTAGGGAAATTAGAGATCTTCAGGTATAAATGTGGTGTGACTGGTTATACTATCTTAACCTGGGTAATCTGGGGGGATTCCCACTTTTATGAAGGGTGAGGGAGTGGACTTGTGCCCTCAGGGAGAAGTTTTCCAGAGAAGGAGTGAAGGATGGCTGGGAAAAAGGAAATCTAAGGAGGTGTTAAGCCAAAAGAGGAGTTTCCAAATAGGATGCAGCTTGACTCCAGGCAAGGCTGGCTGTCTCTCAGTGTTCGTAATTATTGCCTTCCTTTATGAGAAGAATTCTAGGTGCCTGTCTTTCTCCAGAAGTGTAATTACAATTCAGTTCTTTCACGTTCTGAAAGATACTTCTTTCTCTTCAGTCACAATCTGTTCCTTTTCTTAGGTCTTAAATTCTGGATTTTTTCTTTGTTTCCTGTTAAGAGTGGGTTAGAAAGAGAAGTTCCCCAAATGTAAGAAAAGATGTGAACGAGGAAACTAGAACGTTAATCTTGAGTCACTTATACCCTTTGCTTTCCTTTATTCTAGCTTTGTCCCTCTTTCTCCCCTGCCCCACCTCCTTTGTTCACTTCTTTCTCCTCTCAACTGCCACTGAGTGTCATTTAATAAAAATATTTCTAATGGATGTGCACTATTTATCATTGATAGTTCTCCCATGCCCAGTCTTCAGATCTGAAAGAGTTAAATGTACAGCACTCTGTAACCTAGATTAAAAAAAATATGCATTTTAATTTCTAATAAAAAAAAATCAAGCAGGTATGAATAGCAATAAAATTGCTCAAAATGTTTAAATTGAAGGAAAACAATTGAAAATGGATTTAGAAATACAATGTTTAGTTAAGCAAGCTATAATGTTCTGTTATTTTAATCACTATTGTGAAGCAATTTAAACTACGCTGGAAGAGAGTTCTTATGTTTTAACATATAATTCTCTCCCTCCCCCAAACAGTAACCAAAAATTCTTTAATGTTTCAGCCATATTCTATCATCCTTGGCAGTGGCATGCTTGGTGTGCAAAGCTTTTCAGTTTTTTGGGTCAGCTTTAGTACAGTCAGCCCTGGACAGGGCCACTAAATGGACCTCCAGGCTGTCATGTGAAGAATGAGATGCTTTCTATAAGACCTAGATCGACAGAAAAACAACAACAAAAAAAAGCCGCTATGAGAATTAGTAGCCTAAGAGAGATGTAAAGAATGGGCTGTGTGGGAGGAATCTGGATTTGATGGTGTCTCTGTTATAGAGTGAAGCTTGTCCTGGCCTTTCTTGGCAGGATACATGGGGCACGTTGCTGTGTGGGTAGCAAAGGTTGAAATCTCAACCCTGTATATCTGGAACATATGTAGGCATATTTTCAGCTTTTGTGAGATTTTTGTGCTGCTGTCTCGATTCCTCTACCTGTGATGAAAGAAGTGGGTCTATCTTGTCAGTTGTTGTGTGTGCAGCATCTTTGTGGGTGACTTTAGACAAAACTTCTCTCTTTGGCCTCCATCTCCTTCACCATAGGCTTGTAGGGCCAGTGCTACTGGCTGTACCTATCTGAGGACAGTGCAAAACTCCTGATGTTTTGGCACACGCCTTGCCACAATAGAAAGGAAGGATTTGATCATATTCATTTAGAGGTTTATCTTCTCGGTCTTTTTAAGAGACACAAAATGTTTGGGGCTGGAAGGGACCTTGAAAGGTTGAGTCCAACCCCCATGCCAGAGCAGGCTCACCTAGATCAGGTCAGACAGGAAGGCATCCAGGTGGGTTTTGAATGTCTCCAGAGGAGGAAACTCTACAACCTTCCTGGGCAGCCTGTTCCAGGCTCTGTCACCCTCACTGTGAACAAGTTACTCTTTATGTTTAGATGGAACCTCCTCTGTTCTAGCTTACACCCATTGCCCTTTGTCCTGTTATTGGATGTCAGTGAGAAGAGTCTGGCTCCATCCTCCTAGCACTCACCCTTTACATATAAACATGAATGAGGTCACCCCTCAGTCTCCTCTTCTCCAGACTAAAGAGCCCCAGCTGCCTCAGCCTTTTCTCAGCAGGGGGATGTTCCATTCCATCATCTCTGTGGCTCTGCGACTGGCTCTTTTTGAGCAGTTAACACCTGTCTCTTTGGGGAGAAGGAAGGGGTGGCAGTGGCTCAGTCAACCTGGGACACTCTATGGTGGGCAGTGGGCTCATCTGCTGGGTGCAGGAGCTGCCACCCTTGCCAAGTTGTCCTCAGCAGTTGCTGTGAGGGGTGAGGATGCTGCAGCAGGAGGTTAGTGCTGGCTGTGAGGCTGCTGCTTTCCCCTTCATGGCCTCCTCCTTCTCCCTTCGATTGGGATTGTGGGCAAATAGGTCTCCCATGCTGACCTCTGCTTTACCCCACGATTGTTTCTGGCTCTTCATTTAAATTCCAAAAGAAATGGAGAGAAAAGAGAAGACCCTGCCTGGTGTCTGCGGAGCACCCAGCCTTGCAGCCTGCATCCCCGCTCAGATCTTGCAGTGCTCCTCCAAAAGGATTCCTTAGCAGAGAGGCCGCATTGATGATAAATCATTGTGCCTGGGGCTGCTGGAGAAGTAAAGAGGAGGGGGAAAGGAAGCATTTTGCCCTGCCTTTTATTTTCAGGGTGGCTGCATTTGTGGGGAAGGAACTGTGGGCTGCAAAGGGAGGTTTCTTCCCCTTAATCATTCAATTCTTGTAACAGAGGACTTCAAAGCATGGATGCTTCCTACGCACCTCAGAGGGAACGGCACACAGGGGAACACCTTGATGTCCTACGTGCAATGCCTTCCACTTTTAAACAAGCTTTGTAGTATTTAGGGTGTGTTTATTAAAGAAGATTTGGGCATTAGAATAGGTACTAAATCTCTGCAAAGTGCTGAATTCCCCTTCTGTGAGGCTCCAGTGCCAGTGCTGAACTGAGGGGAGGCGGGTGAACTTAAATTAACCCAGGAGAGGAGGGTGAATGCTGCTTTCAAGCAGCAGATGCTGCAGCACCAAATAAGCATATTGCACAATAAATAGCAGTCATGGCTTTAATTAGGAATTCAATTGAAGTTGGAAACCACTTGCCTACAGTAAAATTGTCCTATTTAACATTTCTATCAACATATTTTTTTTAACATTGGCATTGTTGCTTTTAATTTAACTTTCAATTTTAACTTCAAGTGTAATAGATAAAATCTTCTTTCAAGACTGCATTAATAGTCCTGTCTTGTGAATCTATCTTGATCTTGTATTTGAATCATGAGCACTGCACAAAGCTGAGAGGTTCAGGGCAAAAAGTAGGCAGGTTGTTCAACTGTCCGTCCAAAGTCTGGCACAGATGTGCTTTTGAATCACTAGATCTCTTTGGAACTCGAGGAACGTTTGTTTAGCACTTGTGCAAAGTGCTTTCTTTCAACTTTCTCCCCCAGACCAGAGGTTTCAAAGGTGATATCCTGACAATATGTGGCTCAGAGGCATAGTGGCTTGACTTCCAAACAGCAAACATGAACTGTCTTCAGGTATTGAACTTATTAAAATGGGAGTGTTCAGGAAAGAAAACTGTGGTTGCTTTGTCCTGACAGTGTGCTTCTAGCTTATCTATTGCAACTGTAATTGATGTTTAACTTTGAGGATTAGACATTTGTTGTGGTGGCAGCCTTGATGAGGAGTTCCACAGTTTTAATTGAGGATCAGTGCACGGTAAGTGACTCCTGGTGCCTGCAGAGGCACCTATGTGGTGATGGCAGTAAGAAGCCAAGGAGAAGTTTATGTGCGAGATGGGGCAGATGATCTGCTAGTGGGAATCCTCTGGATCTGTCCATGGAAATGTTGAACTGGGAGGTACTGGGACCCTTCCAGTGGGAATGAGACTCAAAGGTAGCCTCTGAAGAGAAAGAGGGATCCCTGTTGGCTAAGCAAGATCCCCTTCGTGCACCTCATAGACGGCAAAACACCTGCCAAGATGGAAATACATATCTATGTTATGAACACACCTCTAAAACAAGCATAAAGACTTCACTATCAGAATAGTGCCACAGTTCTGAAATGTAGGAATGTTTCAGGAAAGAACTTCCTGAAGCACTAGTAGGTTAAAAATTGCAAACAATCGTATGAAAGAAACTGACTCTCATGGCACAGAAGGAGGTAACATCTGCTACAAGTTTCCTGTTATCTTACTTGGGGAAATTCTTTCCTGGTACAAGACCTGGGATTGGAGTAATTCTTGGAACGTAAGCAGAGATACCAACCAAACTTTTGAGAGAGCTGAATATGTACAATAGTGTTTTCTACCATTTATCCTCCCATCAGATGTGGGCAGTCTGTATTGTAACAGAGGGAAGGGGAAAACCAAGCCCACTAAACATCAAGGAATTTTTGCCCTACTCCAATCTGTGTTCAAGCAAAAACTGTGAACAGAGCAGGGACTCCTTTTTAGCTGGATTAAAATGGCAGCCTGGTAAAAGTATCCTAAACTGTAGATATCTGTTGATTCTTACTCTGGTCAGAGTTTGTGATGAGTGTTGTGAGAGCGTGTGAAGAGCTGAAATTCATCCAATCTATGGAGCTGGATGTAATCTGTTCAAAAGTACCCTAAGAAGAATCATATATTAGTAAATATACAAAAAAACACCCCCAAACAAACAAAGAACACAACTAGGAGTGAAGAAACTGACAACATGAGCTCAGACATTGTGGAAGGAAAATATAGGAAGATAAATAATTTTTGATTGCTTCTTTTTATGTTTTCACTGAACTCTGAATCTTTGGAGTAGCTTATGGGCAGTTGAGCTTCAGGAGGAAACCTCTGTGTCAAAAGCTTGACATACTGTGTTCCTTGAGCACTCTCAAACTCTAATGTTGTTTGAATTTACTTGTCAAAAGTGAAGAAAGTGGTGGATTTCCAAATCTGTGTGTAATTTCAAGCAATGAGTCATAATCAATAAACTATTCCCAGAACCGTAGTTACGAACAGAATAAAAGCAACATGAAATCACACATGAAGTAAGGAAATAAGTTTCTAAAGAATGATGGCCGACAGGATATTGGCTATGGATACTGTATCCAGTTATTTAGATAAATAATGTGTGGGGTTTGGTTTTACTAAGCAAAAATGTTTTTTCGATGGGAGGACTTAAGATTTACCTTCTGAGGTGGTTTATTTTGCTACAACTTATTTTGAGAATGCACAGTTCTGATGGCAAGTTTTTGCCAAAAGAATGTTCTCGCAACTATTTTCTTTTGATGTGGAAGCTGTGTAAATAATTGTCTTAGAAACCACTTTCTCCATATATGTTTTCAAAGGCTTATTTTGTGATTTTTTTTTTTACAAGGTGCTTTGAGATCTCAACGCTGTGACATATTTGATTTTTACAGACTGAAGTTTCTTGCATAACTGGAGTAACTTAACTTCTGTGCAAGGTGTATGAACAGAGTAAGGGGTTACTATGGTGAGAGTGTTAATGGGAGAAAACCTGTCCAGAGCATCAGATAAATTCTGCTGCTTTTGAAGCATACAGATCTGCTAAAGTGCAATGCATATAGCTTTACAAATAACACCAAATCAAATTCTATGCCCCGATGACATCTGACAGAGTTAGGTTGTGATTGGTAGATATTACTGTTCCCAGTTCCTTCTCTATCAGCGATCATGGATTTTGTCATTTTAAAAAATCTCAAGGAGAGTGCTTTGGGTGTGATCTTTTTATATACCCTCCACCTTCTGTTTTAAGTATGACCAGGATTAATATAACATATGCAAACTAAATCCAGGCTATTGCATTTACCAACACTGAATTTTTATGAAGGTAGGGTAGCTTTTTAATAATCCTCCCTGGCTTTTATTTGCCTTTATTTTTTTTCATTGAAATAGTAAAAAGAAAAATATGTATTTGTTACTATTTGTTATCTTACAATTTATTTTTGTAAAAGTCTATTTGTGTTGCTTTTGGTCAGAGAGTTACTGTAACTTGCTCCAAATTGCTGTCCTCCTGGAGCAATCCATGGAAATGTGTTGCTATTGTGTTAGTACCCAACTATTTCATATCTAGAAGACTGAAATCACAGGGACAAACACAATATTTTTCTTTGCTCAACTTCTATCTAATGAGCTCTGCTATTGGGCAATTGGAGATCTTCATTCCAGCCTTCTTCTTGCTGGTTCTTGTGTGACTGAGTGCATGAATTCTTAATATTCCCATTTCCCCATCTGTAAAATGGGAATTTTTATACTTTCCAGCTCTATAAAATTTATAATGCAATTAATAGGGTATTGACAGAGTAGTCGGAGACCTCAGGTGGTAGGCACTATATGTAAACATTTTGACAGTTTTATTATTTCTTCTAGGTTAAAAGCAGAAAGGTTTAGCAATTGCATTTGGAAACAGGCTAAGAGAATTTGTGTGGCTGTTGCCAATAGAAGTATTTTGATTGTCTCTTACTACGTTGGAAAAAGTCTTTCATCTTGACTTGAGTCTATTTAAAATACAGTTCCCATTCACATAAGATTTTCAGCAAGCTCCTTATATTAACAGAAAAGCTGTTATTTCTTGAAGAAAAGAAATAAAAAGGGAAAATACTTTTGTGGGGTTTAGTCCTAATATTCCTGTAATATTGACCTGTTACAGGTCAGTACAAGACATTGGTTGGGAATAGCACTGGCTAACGCAAAGGATCAGAACTAAGAATAATGTTCCTCACTATTCTTTTTGGCTGACCTTTAGCTTAGCTGTGTGCTAAGGTCATTTTCACTCATGGCTGGGCATCCTTGACAGCTAAGATGGCTTCTTTATGAAGATGCTGAGATAAACTGGAGTCATGCATTCATTCACATTGTTAAAAACACTTCATCAAATACTGCTTCTATATAAAATACTTCTGATCTAATCAAGAAAACATCAAAATCCTGCAAAGTGCCCTTGTTAATCCTGTCACTTACTACCTAGGCCATTTTTCAAGATGATTTAATTAACAAAGTAAAAGAACTTACTATTATCTCAGCGTTATTCATGCAAGTTAAAACATATACATTGGCTTAAGATATAAATAACTTGCATACACTAGGAGAAAATACATGCAAATGTAGCTCTGACATTTAAAGCAAAGCTATATCTTTCAGTCAGGCATGGTCTGATTTTTTTTTTTCTTTTAAATTTTTTCTGCCAGTATCACCAGAACCCTGAAGTCACAGTAGAAGAGGTCTACCCTTGCTAATTTTCAACCAGAAAAAGAAATGGAAGGAACTGTGCATGGCTAGTTTTTCCAGAACCAAAATGACTTTCCAATACCAAAAACTCTGGATGTTCTAGAGAAAGGGAAAAAGACAAATATTTGCCAAAAAGAGAAAAGAAGGCTCTCTGAATATGTGCTTACCCATAAAATTTGGGCTATGAAGGAAACACAAAAATAGCACCAAGAACCTGTGATGTAACTCCAGTTCAACCCTAAAAGCAATTTCCCCTCTTCAATAAAGAATAGACTTACAGAAGCTAATTGTCAGTGTATTCTTTATTACTGCTTCATAGTTATATCAGAGTGTTCCTAAGGTATAATTAAAGATTTACCTGGATTTATGAGACTTTATCATCACCAACAGGGTTAAAGAATGCCGGGGAGACCCATTGTGCAAGGTTTTGCTCAGCAGTTTCCACAGCAGTAAGGGCATTGCAGAATTACTTCAGTGCTTCAGAAAAACTTGACTGTTTGGCACTAATGTAAAGGGGCATTATTAGAAAGGGGCCAGTGCGTGTGTTAGGCCAGCTGTTTTTTTTGTTTGGTTGGTTTTTTAACCTCTTCTGCAAAGCAGAGACAAAACAAAAAAGGAATGACAAGCCAAAATAATGGGATGGATGTATTCTGAAGAGTGAAATTAAATAGGAGATAACTATCATTTATAACAACGACAGTAATGATATGCTGGGAAGTTATTGGTGGTCACGGAGCCCTCTGTTTTTCCTTAATGTTCTTCCTTTTCCTGGTAATGGATCAGTGCTCTTCCATCTGAATTTTACACAGCCCACACTTTGAAATGCTACCACACAGTTCTGGATGTTGTAGGCTTCCAGATGTTACCATATTTATTACATAACCATTCATTGGATGTATTTAGTAAGCACAGATGATAGGATGAGCCTGGAAATCCTGGAAGGGATAGAAACAATCTGTAGTGGTATTTTGAGGAAGCATGGTACCTCACCTTCCTGTTTACTATGTATAGAATCAAGCTGCAGAAGGGAAACCTGACTTTGATTCTTTCACTCTTCAAAGGGTTTCTCTGACTTACACAGGACTGGGTGGTCAGAAATCACTGTTAAGGGTTCACAATTTGCCTTTCTCTTAGCTGCATTTAGGCATACCAAAAATTAATAAGATGTTAGAATAGGAACGTGATTCCTATATTAATGAAAAATTCTTAGATGATGGGTTGTGTATGAATTTCCCCATGCTTTCATACATAGAAACTATTAGAAATTACTCACTTCTCCTATACTCACAGATTCTGTATCTCCGTGGTAGAGAGGGCAAAGGATGAAATTTGTACCCGAGTTAAATATAATACTCAATTCTGCACATGGCCTGGAAACACTAATTGGTTATCTTGCCCTCTAATATTAGTCTTTTGCAGTGTGAATCTTTGATCCTTTGGGCAAACATTTCGGTTTCTGTTTGCTAAGGAAAGGTTTCATTCTGTGCATACAGCACATGGGTGCCTACTTCTTATCACACTCCCTACAACAGTGTAGAAAAAGCTAATATTCGTTGCACATAAATTGCTTCTCTTACTGCAATTTTCACATCCTGTCCCTTCCTTCTTTGCAAATTCAGAGTTGGAGCTGTAATAGAAATTAAAGCCACGTGAATAGGATCCAAGGTAGAAAAAGGATATCTTCTGAGGGGTGGATTGCCACTTTGAAAAAAGTGAGATGAGGAAGCTCTGAAGAATGTAGGGAACAATAAGATTTTTGCTTTCCTGCAAAAAACTTGCTTTTAAAACTGCTTTAACTAAAGAACCCTTAGGACTTTGAGCAGAGGCTCTTGTAAGATCATTGCAATTTAATGGGCAGACACTAGACTTTTAGAAAATGCTGGACTCATTCAAGCTATATTTTGTTGGTGTTGGCTGGTACGTACATGAGTTCACATTTTATTTAGCTCCTTGATCACAATTATTTTTTTCTTATTATTTATTTTTCCCTGTGGGATCTCCCCCTTGCCTCCCATACTTCCCTTTTAGAGCACAGCATGAACCTTCAGCAAAGAAATTAGAGGCATAGTATCAGTCCTGCAAGTCCCTTGCCTTAGTAGCTGTAGCAGTTGAAAGTTAACAATAACACTTGCTTGCTGCAAGTATCATAGAACGGTCAGGGTTGGAAGGGACCTTAAAAATCTTCTGGTTCAAAACCCCCTGCCATGGGCAGGGACATCTCCCACTAGAGCAGGTTGCTCAGAGCTCCATCAGTGTGGCCTTCAAAACTTCCAGGGATGGGGCTTCCACCACCTCTCTGGGCAACCTGTTCCAGTGTCTCACCACCCACACAGAGAAGAACTTCTTCCTGATGTCCAATCTGAATCTACCCACCTCTAGTTTTAATCCAGAAGAGAAAAGATGTGGATAAAACATGAGAATAAATAACATGCAAGAAAATTCAATCATAAATCTGGTTGCTCGGTGTGGGATGTACAGGGCCTGGATAGCAGGCATAGGATGTATGATCTGGATAGCAGGCTTCCTACATTCTTACACTGGTGGATAAAGTCAAACAAGCAGTAATTACATACGTGGATCTGGAAGCTGGAGCATGTGACTGGGAGACAAGAGGCTTTAACTTATGACCCAGCCTTACTCGGTGACTCTGCTGCCTGTAAAATGGGCAAAATAATCCATCTCTCTGTGAAAAGGCACCATGAGTCACTTTGAGGCATGCATATAGTCTGCTAACAGATGTTAGAGCAATTCAGCATTCCTTGCAGCAAACGCATCAGAGGCAGAGACCCAAAGGAAGAGATGAAAACTTATTCTTGGAATAGCTGCCTCTTTCCCCAGGTTGCTGTGCCCCCTGTCCCCCACATGATGTGGGGTGTGTATGGAGAAAATCAATAAGATAATTGAAGATAGTTTATGCTACACTTAAGTAGAAAGCAGATTTGAAGTCATATGGACCACCTAATTTTAGTATTGCCTATCTTGTAAGTGCTTAGCTTTTATAAAATAAATCATAATCTCTCAATCGTCTTAATGTAATTTCTTGGGAATTTTTTTTTTTCAGATGAAAGAAATGGTAGTGGGGGGAATATCTATTTTATGCAGTCTTAACAGCTCCCATCAGGCATGTGATTTGAATCTGATTCCTCGGGACAGATTTACACTATTTGAATGACATGACTTTTTAAATCACTGGCAGCAGGAAAAGGTTCTTGTCTTGGAAAGGGTGGACGGTTGGAGCGAAGCACTGAGACAGGGAACCCAGACTGGGTTGTGTATGCAAGTTCCTGATCTCTTGACTCCACGTTCATCTGAATGCTAGAGGAAACTCCTCTGCTGTGTGGTGACCCAGAGGTGGATGTTGTGTGAGAAAGTTCTATTTGGTAAAGGCTTTGCTCCCCTGTACTACTGCTGTGGTGGCTGCAGGGTGACTTGGCCTTTTAAAATGTTCATTTTCAGTCAGGACTTGGGAGGTCTGTGAAAACCCAGCAGAGTCTGAGAGAAGAAAGGAAGCTATTTGTGGGAGGGCAGGACTTAAGGGTAAGCTGCAGCCATTCCCACTCCCCCCAGCACTAAAGAAATAGTGGAAGAACTTCCTTAGCTCCAGTAATTTCTTCATGTCATGCTTCAAAAGCTGGATGGAAACAAGAGGTTCATAAGAATTTCTCAAATGTAAGGGTAAAAGAGTCTTTTAAAATGAAAGGTGGAAACCAGAAGGGACTTCCTAGCTGCCTCTGACTGAAAAAAAATCCATGCCTATGTTAATTCTTATGCAATACCAGTTTTGAGCTTCTGTTCCTTGGGAAGCAGAAGGCAGAAAGGCTTAACCTCTTAAAGGTATCATGGTCTATAAGTTGCACTGACTTACTAGATAGTAAGATTTCAATAGGAATTCTAAATCTGCATGCTTTGAGTCCTGCATACTGTGACCACTGAGCCTGCTTGCCAGGAACTATTTAGTATGGACAGTGGTGGGGAATCCTCTAAAAGGAAAATCTGTCAGAACAAGGCTCAAGAAGGTTATTTAATTTTATTATTTATTTTTAAAAGCAGCATTGTGTTGGCCACCTTGAAGCCTTTAGGCTTGCTGCAGACCCTGATTTTATTTCTTGTGCCCTGTGTTGTTATATTCCCCTTTTCATGTTAGTATGGGTTAGCATTAGGATGTGTGTTAGTGTGGCCTGACAGATGCTTTGGGAAGGTCTGTTTTGCTCTCAGATGGTAAAAGGTTCCTTAGACCCACTGTAATGACTTGAAATCCATGTGATAATTACCTTTTAACACTTGCAAGTATTCTCTGAGAAATAGCATTCCTTAAAGAAGAGGTATCCCTCAAAATTTAAGCTCTGTCATTTCCTTGAGCAAACAGAATTCAACAAGATCAGCCCTTCAGAAGAGTACAGTGCCTTCTAATGAGTAATACATTTGTAAATGAAGACTTTTCTTCTTGCAGTATAATCAAACTAAACTAAAACTGCTCATTTCTTAGCCTAGTTTCCTGGGGCGGTGGGAAGTGTGTGCAGTCCCCCAGCCTGTTTGGTTCTGTAGGTCCCTCCCATGAATAATTGCTTTGAAACTGGGGTTGAAAAATTAACAGTTGGATACTTGGTTTAGGGTATTCATCTCCCACAAACTCCAGGCAATCAGACAGGGGGAGGAAGAGTCTAACAGTCCTCACCAGAGAGGAATGTGTCGCATAGTATTCATAACTTACTAGACAACAGAGCATTATCACTGTAGGGAACCCTTCTAAATATCCCAGCAGAGGAAAAGCCTTGGGTGGACTTTGCATCTCTGTAGATGTCATAGCTAAGACACCAAGACATAAATCTACTGGAGGCAACAAACTGCAACCACTTGTTTGCTTTGCATTGTGAAATTATGGTTTTCCATGAACTGTCTAGTGAATGCTATGGGAAATAGAGTTGACATTACACATTTCTTTGTGTGTGTATGCTTCATAGTACCATCATCTCCTTTCTCTGATGTCAAAATCACCATTTTCCCCCAGTGGGAAAGGTTTTTTGCAGAAGTTATCTGCTACAGCACGTGTTTCCAGGAAGGGATGCTAAGAAAAGGCAGTCATGTTTGAAGCAGAGGGCTGAATTGCTAGCAAGGTACTGACTGTTTCAGCTACCTGCTAACTGTTGCAAAGTGTCTCCTGGGGCGCTTGGATTGAGAAATGCAACATGCTTCCTAGCGGTCCATTTGCATCACCAAGGTGAACTCACCCTTTAAAAAGAAATCTCATCTCTGACAGCTTGTGAGTAAGACAGGCAGACAGAAAAGTGTGGCTGAAGACAGCTCAGATCCTTCGAAAATAACCTGTGTGATGAGGACGTGGTGTAGGAGGTGGAAGTGACCACCAAACCTGGAATGTAAGATGAGGGTGAGGAGATGTCAGCAAGGTGATTTAATGAAATTATGTCCTGGACAGAATGGGGGGTGGGAGGTTGGGGGTGTTCAGGAAACAATTTTTAGCAGCTGTATATGTAAATGCTTGTAGTAATTCTACTATCACCTACAGTAGCAACAGTAAAACATGAGGGCTTGGGCAAGCAGGACTAACCTACTGCTGAAATAACTCCATTCCTTAAATGCTGATAAGTGTTTTTAATTCTGTTCTAGCCAGGTTAGTTATAAGCTCAGTGATATCCAGCTGTAGGAGAACACGTGGCCAGTCCTGTCATCTCTCACCTTAATGAGCACTGAAAACGAATAACTCGAAATTCTACTCAGTGCTCAGCATAGCAGTTCATTATATAAGTTCTACATATAGTTAAATTAGTAGCTTAGTTGACAAGAAGGTGACATAGCTCAACCTATTTTTTAAATTGCTTAGCTTTATCACTCAATTGAACAGATTGTTCAAGTATTTATAGAATACTGTGCTACAGCCAATGTGATCTGCAATTAAGGCAAAAATGGTCAAGTAAAATGACATGATCAAGCAGTTTAAAATGAGTTGACCTCTGACTGCCATCAAACAACCAGAGGTTGAGGCTTGAGCCACAAAAAAGGCAATTCTGTAATTCTTTAAGGAAATTGGGTGCTGGGACTGAAATGTGTTTTGATGGAAACTTTAGAAAGGGGGAGAAAAAAAATAAGACTGAGAATTTTGTTACTCTACATTGAGGTCTAATAGCATGTTGTTGAGCTTCAGTGAGATGACCTTTTGGTAAAAACTGTAAACCTTAGAGGAATTACAGTTGTTGAAGTTCCAAGGTAAGGTTCTTGCCACCCTGAAGGTGTTATGTTCCTGAAATATATAGATTTTAAATTTCAGTTAAAAAGGACGAAGTGATTTAAATTCATAGAAGACAGTCCCATTGAAAGGCTGAGGACTTTGACTCTTGGACTTGTGGCTTCCAAGACTTTGACTCCAATCCTGAAAGAATGAGGAAGTTGTATCTTCATGTGTCCAGCCCTGACTTGGAGAACATGATGCCAGAAAAAAATAATAAAAATAAATAATAATAATAAAATAACTGGAAACATCTTTAGCACAAAGTTGTTTGTGTATTTCCATTTTATGTGGAGTTTAACAATCTTTTGCTTTTGGAACTGCAGAAAAGAGCAATATGAAATAAATTAATCCTAAGGAGGAAGGCTCAGGTTCAGTCACCCTCTTCTAAAATAATTTTATTAGAATCAATTAAGCAATTATTTTAGACCATAACTTCTAAAGAGACATTTTTCTTACCTTGAAAGAAACTTTTTTTTTTAGAATGGCTTAGGTTGGAAGGGATCTTAGAGATCATCTAATCCAACCTCCCCACCATGGGTGCAGGGACTCCTCTCAGGTAGACCAGGTTGCTCAAGGCCTCATCCAACCTGGCACCTCCAGGGAGGGGCATCCACAGTCCTTATGGGCAACCTATTCCAGGGACTCACCACCCTCATACTGAAGAACTTTTTCCTAAGATCCAGTCTAAACCTGTTTTCCCTCAGTTTAAAACCATTTCCCCTCATCCTGTCACTGGACACACTTGTGAAGAGTCCTCCTCCACCCTTCCTGTAGGATCTCTTCGGGTATTGTAAGGCAGTGGTAAGGTCCCCCACAGAGTCTTCTCTTCTCCAGGCTGAACAATCCCAGCTCCCTCAGCCTGTCCTTGTAGCAGAGGTGCTCCAGCCCCTGGATAATCTCTGTGGCTTCCTCTGGACTCGTTCCAACAGCTCAACATCCCTCTTATGGTGGGGACACCAGAACTGGACTCAGTATTTGAGGTGTGGTCTCACAAGAGCAGAGTGAAGGGGCAGAATCACCTCTCCTGTTCTGCTGGCCACACTCCTCTTGATGCATCCTAGGACACAGTTGGCCTTCTGAGGTGCCTGAGCACACTGCCGGCTCATGGTGAGCTTCTCATCAATCAACACACCCCAGTCCTTACTCTCTTCAGGGCTACTCTCAACCCTCTCTGTACCCAGTCTGTAACTGTGCCTGGGATTGGCCCAGACCAGATGCAGGACCTTGCACTTTGACTTGTTGAATCTCATGAAGTTTGTGTTGGCCCATTTCTCAAGCCTGCCAAGGTCCCTCTGGATGGCATCCCTTCCCTCCAGTGAGTCCACCACACAAGTTGGTGTCATCAGCAAACTTGCCGAGGGTGCGTTTGATGTCGTTGTCCATGTCGCTGACAAAGATATTGAACAGCACTGGACCTGGAGCAGGTCCCTGAGAACCTCCACTTGTCCCTGGTCTCCACCTGGACATCAAGCCATTGATCACGACTCCCTGAGTGCGACCTCCTAGCCAGCTCCTTATCCACTGGGTGGTCCATTCATCAAGTCCATGTCTTTGGAGCAAGTCCATGTTTTTGGAGCTGTTGTCAGTGTTCAGGCTAAAAGTTGTTTAAAAAGAAGTCCAGTACTGTTAGTACTTCCAGCTAACACAGTAGACTATGCCTTGTTTCCTAATGGCTCCAGATCCTTATGCTGCCAGGAAATATTTCCAGTGGATTTTTTAATAGGAAATGGGAAACAAAGATACAGGATTATCTGACATCAGTCTTGGCCAGAGCAGCCAGTTCTGGTTTAACTGCACTGGGCTGTTGCTGGTTAGTGCAGAATCCATCAGTGCAAAATGATATGCTATGTAGTAGGATATAAAGCGCTCAGGTGGACAGTGCTGTTGAGTGGTTCTTTGTACCGCATTCCTGATGCATCCTTAGCTAACATCCTCATGCTTATCTCAATGCCTTGGATTGTGCTTCTTTCTAGTGGTATTTGGAGGATTGACGGTGGAAATAGATCTTTCCTTCTTTTTCTCTCAGGATAGAAGTCAAGGAAGAAGAAGCATCACATGTATTCCTCTTCTCACAGCAGAATAACTGATTTTATTGTTGGTGGTCTTGGTTTACTGCTGAAACAAATAGCACTGTGTGAATCCCCTGCAGCTCTCCTCAGTGATTACTCTTGCCTGGCATCCAGGGGTCTTTGAAAGGCTTTTTGCACCGCTTTTTGACAGGGTAAATTTGTGAGAGGGAGAACTTTCTGCTGCCAAGGGGTGGCAGGGCGAATTTAGCTTAGCAGCTCACCTTAATTGAGAGGGCATGGTAGGCACCGGCAAAAAAACCTTCAAATTTGATCTGGTCAGCTTGGCTATATGCTGCACAGGTGGTTTGAAGTTGGATTTATCCTGCCATGTGAACTGTCTCCACCAATGAAAAGAATAGCCAGTGATCCTAGTGGTCTGTGACAGCCTGGAACTCCAGATTGCAATGGGTGTGCTGGTGAAGGGCGAGCAGCTATATCCTCAGAGCAGCTCCTTCTGCTGCCTGCCTCTTTCTCCAACGTGGTCATTTTGTTGGTTGTGCACATGGTTACGTAGGGAGTAGAAAGTAATACAGGTGGTCTTTGCCCCATCCCCTCCATTTATTTGTGTTTTGACTTAGTAAGCCACCCCTCCCCTCTCTTATTTTTGCAGCCAGTCACCTTTTGGTGATGCCAGCCATCCTGACTCACCATACAGGCAAGATAAAAATTTTAGAAGTGGAAGTTCAATGCTGCAATGTGATTTAACTGTACCTGTCTAAACCTCCTAAGCTTGACATGTCAGTATTAGAATATGACATGTCCTCATCAGAATGATGTGTGAAGCCCGGGGCACTTTAGAAGTGCTGTTTAACTGCACTGGAACAGTTAGGTTTAAAAAGGTGGTTTAACTTTTTTTTAGTTTTCTGTAGCCCTAAGATAGTCTGAAACCAGCATGTAGCTGTTTACTCAGTAGGTGAGGGTGAAGAATCCACCCCAAGAAAGAGTGGGATACGTTAATGGGTATTTCAAATAAGGCAGGAAGGTGCTACAAGAAAGGTAAATATTGTAGAGGTTCATCCATTCTCTGGATGCTCTGGCAAGTGCATTTGTATAGTTTGCTTATCACTGCGATCTGGGAACATCTGGAAATCTGAACTTAGCAGCCCATGCTCTTTAATGTCATCTTTTCCTTTTTACCACTTGTCAAACAGGGGAAAAAAAATCCCTGGTTTTTGCCTTGTTTTCATATGTGTGCCAGCAATCCTAAACCACCAAGGCACTCCAGCAGTACAGGGCACTATATGCTGGCACACTGGGCACTGTAGCCCTCTCTTTAGATGACCAGTCTTGCTGGCAATAGCATCACGTAGGAGCTGTGGAAATGAGTCCGTCATCAAGAGATTTTTTTGCAGCAAAATTTTTTTGCCCAAAGAAAAAGATGTTTCATTTCTGAGCCGATTTGTCTTTCACTTAACCCTAAACATTTTTAAGACCTTTCCTGGAGACTGTGAAAGCCAATCTTATGCCAAAGAGGGGATATTTTAATTTGCTTCTCTTCTCCCCTAAGGTCTCCTTCATTAACTTCATCTGCCTCAGCAGAGAGGGGGAGAATTGCTTTTGTGTTGGGGCTAGAAAATGAGTATTTTTCAAGACTGTTTTAAAACATCAGATGGGAACAGAAGTTCACAAAAAGTATTTCTGCTTTTTATTCCCCCCTTTTTTTTTTAACAAACTGTTTCATAGCATATGCACCACTTAATATGGCATATGTTAACTTCAGTGTTTTAATTGATTAGCAAAGTAAATAGATGTATATAATGGGAAAAATCTGTCAGTAGCATCATGAAGCCCCAGCAAGGTGCATTCTTTCTTAAGACTATACTTGCTTGGGAGTTTGGGGGTTGTTGTCTGTCATTTAAAAGAACTTTTGATACATTATCTACTGTACGTTTTGCTTTCACCTCTGCAAGGTGTACTGTCTGGCAGCATGCAAATGAGAGATGGCTTTACATACGGGGGGTGGGGGAAGAAAGGGATTAGGTGGGCTACTAAATAAACAGCTTGGAATATTGTCTATCTTCCCTAGTTCCCTTGGGATCAGACCTCAACCAAGAAGAAAACAGGCTGTAATTAATAGCTCAAAAAGTTCCAGTCCATTGGGCTAGATTGCAAAAGGCACGGGATGGGGATGAGTAGACCCCAAGCTTCTGTTGTCTGTGAAGCAGAGTTTGGATTTATATTGAGCTTTATGTGTATGTTAACACTTGTGTTTTTCCAAGTAAGAAAAGCAAACTCTTCACAATCTGCTAAAGAAAAAGGAAACAAAAATAAAAAGAACAAAATTCTGTTAAGGGGTACCCAGTAAAAGCTGACTTCTTTTCCATGAGCTTTCCTACAGGCTGTCAGCTGCTGCTTTGTCTTAGCAGAGGGTTTGGTCTTGGATAGTCTTGTGGGGACTGGAGGTACCAAAGCCCTCAGGTTTAAGCCACAATTGAGAACTGGTACTTGCCCACTTGTATAAGATGAGTTTCAGTTTATTAAATGTCTTTGTATATGAACTATTGGGTAGTAGAAAACCAGGCTGTAGCACAAGTGTCTCTCACAGTACTTGAATTGCTCCTATTAATTTTACCTTCCTACTGAATTATGTAAGTTCCCTGGGTTTGAATGATTTGCTGTATGGTGGGGTTTGCTTTACTGTAACTGATTTTCATTAGAAAAATTCAGCTTGGGCAGCAACATCAAACGCTCTGTTACAGCTCTAAGCAATCCCCTTTCTGTAAGGGGAGCTTGTGGATTTTGAGGTGCTCTGCGGGTGGGCCTCTCAAATCTGGCCACAACTCTTAAAATGCAACAGTTATTCTTAGTTACTGCTCTGCAGGCAGCTTTCCTGAGAGACGCAGTCTCAACAACTTCTCTAAAATCAATCACTCTATCTAAACTAGTGCAAAAAACCATCTATGACAGCCTTAGATTATTTTAGATGCAGTAGATAAGCGCAGTTGTGTTTTTACTTGTACAGGGGATGTAGGTTTTTTTCCACAGTTTTGATAACCTTCCTGCACATAGCAGTTTACAGATGAAAAACATTGTATATTTTTCTTTTACCATTAAAGAGTATCAGCAAAATACAAAAGTGTACATCCAGCAGGACAAAGGCTTTGGGGACCAGGACTTTTTGTTGCTACTCTCTGCATGAAGCTGACCTTGTCTGTATTCTATAATGGAAGTTACTTCATCATCTAGCCTTGGGCCTCTCGTGAGCAAATACTGTCAATCACACTGAATTGTGCCAAGCAACATGCCAGCCATGTCATGCAGAAGACTGTCCATTGTAGACTCAAACGAGACCACCAACCCTTAACCTGAACAGAACTGAGAATTTGTTTTGTTTCCAAGTAGAGACAAGTACATAGGTCTACAGGGTGCTTTTTGTTTTTACATTAGCTGTTGGTAGGTTTTCTAAGGATTAGATACACTACTAAAAACAAAGGAGAAAAAAGGAGATTTTATTGGTTGTCTATGTATTGTGCAAAACCCAGTCACATTCAACACTTGACATTTAGCCAAATACTAGAATATAAAGGATATAGCATATAAAGAATATAGAAATTGCCTGTTAGTTTTACTTGGTTATAGCTTTATGTGTAGCTTAATTCACACATTTGGTTTAAAAATATGAGGAATAGTTATCATACTTTTATAACCGAAAGAATTTTTGAGATACAAAACTCTTCAAAGTTCAAGTTGCCATGTAACTAATGTCCCTGGTTTTAATCTGGGAGGTTTGCAAAGATCTCTCTACATAATGTTTTAGGATTTCGTTAATTTTTGCAGCAATTGTTCACACTCAAATTTCCATTTGAACGTTTTTCCCTTAACTACTTTCATCAGCCACAGATCATAGGACACTGAGAATCCTGGCTAACAAAGCTAGGAAAAAAGTATTTAGCAGAGAATGACCGTAAGCAAATTTAAAACACCCAGGCCAATTACGAGTCATATTCTCTCTCATTCAAAAATCAAGGCAGTATTTTACCTCTTCCAGGCCCTTTCTGAGCCTCCATTAGCATTCCAGACTTGCTGCAGCAAAAATCTCACTTGTCCCCACAGGAAAAATTCAGATTGATTTCTCAAAGTATGGTCCATTATCTTCCTTGTGCCCTCAAAGCCACATTTGGACTTCAATCAGTGACGTCTGCTGAGCATTAGCCCCGATGGTCATTTGACCATTAATCCTTTGTTTGTTGTATGGTATAAACATTAGGTTAGCTCATCACTAGGAGTCATGATTAGCTTCTGCATCATCTGACCTGGTCTGCTGAAGGATTTTGTGTCCTTCACCGTTGTGTCTTGGCACTGTTGCCAACTAGAAGGCCCAAGGCCCGTCTGGGACTGTCAATGTCAAAAGTTTCTACAAAAAATCAGGAAGAAGTTCTAAGCACAGATGTTTTTTAAGGCCAAATTGTACTCCTTAAATTCCAGAGAAACCTCAGTCTTTTGTGATGAGGTATAATTTTGTATGATGATTTTTTTGGGGTCAAAACTGAGTTCACCTTACTGCAGTGAAATGTAAAATAAAAATGAATATTTTAAGGAAGTTGTAACAGAAATGTTGAAAACACTTCCCCTACTGTACTCCTCAGGTTGGGTCAGGAGTATCTCTCATCAGAATCTCTGGATTCTTTCAAAAGCCTCATTTCATAAAAGTGTTCTTTTCAAATGTACCAGTTACAAGACCAGAAGATCCGTGGAATGTCAGAAAGGCCCAACACGGTGTAGAGCAGTGATGCCTCCACAGAACAGTGTCAGTGTCTGTTGGTGAAGATATCAATTCATTGCAGCATTGTACCTGCTAATAAATCCCATGTATTTCAGTAGTTTATCAACTTGTGAATGTTTTTCCAGTTTTCATGTCACACCCAAGTCCCTTTTAGAAAAGACTTTTCCTGTGCAGAACTGCTATATTTCTCTGTTGAAAGATTTCAATGTAATTAAGCTGCTGGGGAAAACAAAACAAAACAATCAAAAAACCAAACAAAAACCCACACAAAAAAGAAAACAACCCACAAAACCAAAATCCAACAACATTCTTCTTTTAATAAAGGCAATTTGCATATTCAATAACTTTAGACTTGCTGTTTGAAAGTTTATTTGTATGTTCTTTCACTCATGTTTTGAGAGTCTCTCATCTTCTTTCCATTAATATGCCAATAAGTTAAATCAAAATACAAGACAGTTTCTGTATTTTTCTTATTTTAACAGGTAGGTTACAGTGAAGGCCTCGATTTGAACTTCAGGAGAATAAAGGTCTTTTGTCATAGATTTCGATGGCTTTTGGCCATAAGAGAGCATCATGTGATCTCAGCAATCTAATTAGAGGGAATGTGCAACATGAGTAATCAAGACAGAGTAATTTAATACTTGGTAGGAGTAAACAACACTCAAAGTAGCACTAATTTTTAACAATCACTGAAGATCCATTTTGGACCTCTACCTCAAGTTTGATTTTAAAACACAGGCTTTAACTTGATTTCTCGTAAACATTTTTTACTGAATCCCAACAGGTATGTTTCCTGTCACCGGTCAAATCTTAACTTCTAGTTATAGGCAAAGATATGCAGCAGTACCACCCTTTTATCTTTCCATGCCAGTTCTGCACATCTTCCGATCATTTTTGTGCTTATTATGCAAGATTTAGATCTTCCTTGGTTTGCAGCTGAGCCACAACAAGAAATTGATTTTTACAGATGTTTGCTGTTCAATATTGGTTGATAAATGTTTTAGAAGTGGTATAGAGCTCATAATTAAGGGTTTATATTCCATGGACCAAAACTTCTTACCATAAAGCTTTTATCAGCTAATAGGTACTGGTAGGTGTACTGCTCTTGGTACCTTCCTATACATGTGCTGATCACGGAGATCTCCTTCTGCTTCCCTACTTTGAGTAAAAGGCTTAGATGCAGGAGGAAGATCTGTATAAGTTATTTGCTTGTTACAGGAGATTGAACTTTATACTACAGATACATTTTTCTCATGCATATGGATAGCTTACAGGAGAACTGACATGGGTATGGCTTTTGATTTTCACTTTGAGCCTTCCTGTTAGTTTCATCCTTTTGTACAGGAGTAACAGAAGGCTCATGCTTCAGCTCATGAAATTAAAAGAGATTTAAGTGGAGTAGAGGCTTCTTCATAGCCCTTGGCTAAGTCACCACCTAGAAATGCTTCCTAAACGCAAGATGAAATCATATGAAATCAGTCATGTGAAATCTTTCAGTGAAAACATATCAGGTTAAAAGTCAGGTACTAATAAATTTTAAGAGAAAATGAATAAAAGAGATTATATTCAAAAACCAGAATGAATGCTATCAAGGAGTCACTTGTAATTTTTTAAAGTTCTTAAAATGAAATGAAAGATAAAAATGATAGCTATAGAATTCCATTTTCCTTCCCGTTTTACTCGCCTGACCCCTAGTTAGCTATGTCTTCATTAAAAGAACAAAACTCTGAATTTCACACCCATTTAACACCAAGTTAAGTATCACTTAACCCCTTGGTACTGACCAAATGCATCCCCATTAAGCAGAGTTTTTGTTAGTACCATCCCAATTAAACAGCAGTCACAGCTATTCACTAACATTATACCAAATTAGTTTCCTGGGAGGTATCTTAATAAAGCAACCATCCCAATTAAGCCTGTCCTCATTAGATGGAGGATACAGTATTACTATTTTATTGTAATTGAAGAAAGGCTCACGGTCCCATTTCATATAGTTTAGCTACAGAATTATTAATAAACAACAGTCCCAACTAATATATTAGTGCTGACTCGAAATATAATAATATTGACCTATTAAAGATGGCATTTGCATGTAATCAGTGGCTTCTTGCTGTAGTTTTCTGAGCCACTGGAAAACAGAAGGATTTTGTCTTCTTGTGATGTCCTTGTTCTTCTTTGTTGACATCATCACATTTAGTCTGTACAAAAGAAGTGTTGAAAAACATAGAAATTGCTGACTTAGGCTCCTTGGAGCTTTTGGAGGTGATGACTGTGATAAGCTGGAAATCTTTTGAGCTTATGGTGTTTGCAGTTTCCCAAATGTAATTCGTATACTTTGCTAGCTCTAATTTTTAGCTTGATCTCTAGTTGTTTTCTAATACAATCCTGAAAGGGTGAATTTGGACAATCTCATCTTGGCCATTTTGAGCACATATGCTAGAACTAAGTCTTTTTGGCTCAGCTGTAGCTTGAATCTAATGAAAATGACAGATAATGCAGAGCGCTGTGTGCCTGCCAAAAAAGAGGATATTTCCCATGAGATAGCACCTGGTGATGCAGAAATAGACACTATAGATTTGTGATTGGCTGGTACTTACCAGTATTCATATCTAGTCAGTATTATCAACCACACAAGATCACATCTTGGATAATAACAGCAACAATGGCATGCATAAAAAATTACTGCAGCAAAAAAGAGAAAAAAATAGATCAATTATGTCAATTATATGGTAGCACTTTTTTTCCCTCTCACAGTTTCAACACTGAGAAAAGGTGGCATCTATCTCTGATCTAATTATTCACATGCTTATTCATTTTTTTCTTTCTTTCATTTTTTTTACACACATAAAGGTTTTTCCCTTTTAAAATAAAAACCACAACAGTGTAGAGTCAAAGGTGCATACATTCTGTATGAGTTATATTTTAGCAACTGAATAGTTGGCTACTTGAAAATTAAAAAAGAAAAAAAAAAAAAGCATAAAAAGATCCTTGTGTTGGCTTTCTCTAAAGGGATATGTATTGAGATGACCTTACCTGAGAGCAAAAATGCCATCAGCCAGAAAACTGCCATAAATTAAGCTGCTATTTAAGCCCTGATTCTAGTAAAAGGGTCCAAATTTCCAAGGTGCCCCTAACGAGTCTCTGTTTGATGGTAATAGAGCTTTTCTCAGAGGAAGCAGCATCACAAAAAAAACCCAACAAAAACCAAGCACGATTTTAAATTAACAGGAAGAGGCTGATTTTTTATTTTATTTTATTTTATTTTAATTTTTTTTGTATTGTGTAGAAACTCCAGCCGGTTAGGGAAACTACAGCTCTGCTGAATTTAGCTTACCTAAGTTGAGGTAATGAACAAGGTGATTCTGAAAAAGAAATACAAAAATCATTAAGCAGATCTGTAAATTTTATAATGAATCATTTCAATTAGATTGAGGCAGCAGCAGATGTTAACTCATTTTGGCACGCCCAAGCTTTGAGGTTCTTAGCCTGAATTACTTTTCCACAAAACAAAACAAAAAACCCCCTCAACTTGATGAATCTCACATTTAGAACTGTGCATTAAAAAAAAAATCGTTATGTAAAAACAGAGCAAATGGGCCCTTCATTTGCTGATTAATGGGTCAAGCCTCTCTTATACCACGAGGGGGTTTTAATGTGAGAAAGTGATAATAGGTTCACGGAGACAACAAGCTGGGCTTAATGCTGATGGTGAACCCTACTCTATTTTTGTGGTCTATTTTTTTTGTTGTTGTTTTTTGTTTTGTTTTGATTGAGATTTCCTTACAATAATCCAGGGGTGCCGAGGAGGAATAGGCTTTCCCATACATGACAGTCTTGATGTGTTTGTGAGTGTGGTCAAACAGTTCCTGTGGCCAATGGATTTATTGGGCGGTTGCTGGACAGTTTCATTCACGTGGTACCCTGTGAGTTTTTCTGTTAGTATAAAGGAAGGATCATATGAGAAGTCCACTTACATTTGCCCAGAATTTTTAAGTGTTCTTATTTTAAAAGTACTTGTATTACCCTAAGCAGAGACTGTGCCACTGTGTGGGATTTAAGCGTCATCTCTTGTATCCCTTTTGCTTTCTGCCTAGACCACCTGAATGGTCTAAGCCGTCTGATTTCTGTCATGCTCACTCTTAACCTTGTCTGCTATCATGAGAAGGATAGTGTTGGGTTTACACTGAGCAGCTAAGCAGATGTCTGTGTGATGGCACTGTCTGCCTTTGTACTGGAAGGGAATTTCTGCTGGCTCATAGCGCTTCCTGAAAGCTGTCTCTTTAAGGAGTTATCTCATATTTTCAGAAATTGACTGTGAAAATTCTAAGTAATGGTGTGACATGATCACACTCACTTTCCGTAGTTAATCCTTCACTAGGGGTCAGACGCTTTCCCTGCTCAATGAGTCATTTGATTGTCATCTACCTTGCACAAAAAAACTACGGAGCCCCAAGCACTGTCTGGTAAGGATGACAGGCAGTCACAGTGCTGAGCTCTGTGCAGGAATAACTGAGTTAGAAAAAAGCTGCTGGCACTGTAATAAAGCGTTTAATGGACAGACAGCCTCTTTTACCTTCCTTGGGGTAACACTAAATCCCTTTTTATTGTAGTTTGCACAGATGTTAGTGAGTTATCCATTTCTCTAATCATACTAGAAGTTGGCACATCCATCTTAAGTAAGAAGACCAGCCCACTCTGTTTTTGAGAGTCCTTTTTCTAATAAACTTGTGTCAGTTTCAGGTCAGTTTCACCAATACAAATAAAATTCAAACAAATAAAAAGTATATTGTCTCATGATGAGATGTATGTAATTATGTCCCTTAGGTCAGTTTAAATTTACAGAGGGAGTTATACTGTGTATAACCCTTCCTGCAATCTAGATGTTCCTCCTGCTTAAAAAAAAAACCCCAAAACCAAAAAACAAACCCACTGCAATATTTAGCCAATATATTGTAGTTATGTGGTATTCTTAGTTTTGGAGCTGAGCATTCTATACGATCCATTTTACTTTGCAACTATTTGTATATAAAGGCATCGGTGTGCTGGGCGAACAATATCTTCCCTCCTCCCTCTGATAAATCTTTGGGAATAGAAGCCACTCGTTTTGTTTTTTTCCTCTCCAAAGTGATGCTAACTGGCTCAGCAAATGCAGAGTATTTATATTTGTTTCTGTCCTTTTGCACAGGGCTAAAGCAATTGCATCTTCTCGTTTAAAACTTTATTTCCCTTCAAGTGGTTACATCCAAATGCAACACTTCCATTAATGAAATGAAATGAAGTGAAATGAAATAAGAAAAGCTTTGATTGGGGGGCTGTGTGGGCAGAGAGGAAAAACCTCCACCCTACATCGCACTCCGACAAGGTGCTATACGCTTCAACTTCTAGCATGCTTACAAAGGTCAGCTAAAGTTCAGGAAGGGATAAATGATTGCTACTTTGAGGGGGTCCGTGGTAAGCCTTGTTCTTTTTTGCACCGAGTTGATGGGTTCACAGCAGTAGCTGAATTTTGATAGATTGGCAGACACTGAAAGGAAATGCTAAATCTGCCACAGGGACTCTTAACTAACTTCATTTTCTAGGGGCAAAGGGTAAAAGACAAGGGGTACTCTTCAAGGGCAGGACATCATATGACCTGGTCAACAAAGCTACCAGTGTTGTTTGTTTGGATCCTTGCCTTGTTGTACCTGGCTTCTTAACAAAAGGCCTTACCAGCAGGGTGGGCTATCAAAATAAACATTAAAGGTTCAGGGGTTGATGCTTGTCCTTTGTGTATGTAAATTTACTGCTCTCTGGGGTCTCACTGTAAATGAGAAGGCCTGTCTCTGTTGTGTTTCCTGGTAAAATACTTTTAATAGATAAATCAAAGACTATGGAACATTAACTATTTCTCACCAAAATGCAGAAAGTTTGCACTAATTTTTTTTACTTATTTTTTTTTAAACTACCCATCCTTGGCTATAAAAAAGAAAAACTCTCTCAGTTTTCAAATACCTAGGACAAGTTACACTGACAATTCTGGAAAAGAAAAACCTAACCTCCCAGGTTGGCTGTTGAGTTTTACACCGAGCTGATGTGCTGAATATATCTGACATTTTATACATGCCTTGAAATAGATAAAACAATTGATTAAGTTGAAGGCCACATCACAGTAAGGTCAGTTTTACAACGGGGTATATACAACGTAGGCACATTTGACATCCAGTTAGTATGTGGAATTGTAAAGACTTTATTCACAAACCGGGTAATTGTGCACGCAAATGCTTAATTAAGTGAATTTGTCCGGGTCATTAAGCTGATTGTATACACAGTTGTGAAAACTGTACATTTCTACTTTTCTTTTTAATCTTAAGTTTCTTTTGTGATCTTGTAACACATTCTAGAATGAGTGAAAGAATTTACTCTTTAAAAGAACTGGGTCAGGGATGGGGGGTTTGAAATGTTTGCAAGGGAATCTGAAACCATGTGAAACCAGCTAATGTTTCAGATTGCGTCAGAAACTCAAAACGCATCAGTGATTCCCCAGGTTTACAAACCATATGGTGAACCTGAGTCTAACTTTCAATGACCACAATCTGATTTATAGTTTTCCACAGCAATTGGCCAAAAACTATGATTTCCACCCCCCCCCCCCCCCCCCCCCCCCCCCCCCCCCCCCACAAAAAAAAAACAACACCCAATGGTTGTGCTGTGGGGGGGGGTTTTATTTTAACTACCACATCAAATTTACATC
>JANIJG010022463.1:24125-44956 GCA_024611175.1 Megaceryle torquata
CACCATAAATTAGTTTCTTTATTTTATGCTGTATTTTTGATAGAGTTTTAAAGAAGCCTGCAGTAGGAACAATTCAAATTACACTTTTTTTTCATATATATCATGTATAACAGCCACCTACACTGAAATTTCAGCTTTGCTGCTCTTTGCAGTGTTTATTCCATTGTGCACTCACAGTGGCAGGTCATTTAAAAGTTTGCTCGAGTATCACAGCCCAGGCAAGCCCACAGCAAACTGACTGATGTTGTCACAGTAAAGTCCTTTCTGTTTGCAGGCTGATAAGATGTTCATAGCTGAACTAATCAAAGAGCTGCTTCCACATGGCATGTCCTATACCTGTACCACGTGATGACCACTTTTGATTTTTCTTTAAGTACAGAAAAAAAAGGATAATTTTAACAACTTTGGTTCCATCTCCTTTTCTTGACTACGGTTACCTTTGTTACTTTCTGAAAAGTTTGAGACTTGCTCATTACCATTACAATAGGAAGTGCTTCAAATTAAACATACATGACTGGCTAACCAAGGGCAAAGACATCTGAGGGCACAAATCCCCAATTCTCCCTTCAATGAATTAATGAATATAGAAATTAAAGATAGCAAAGTTTCTTTTGTGCCTATCAAATAAGCATACTAAAAAGATAGAAAAATAATTTCCTATTTTGATTGTTATATATTCCCAATTTTGTGGCAAATTAATTTCCCAAATCATCCCAGACTATGAGTATTTTGTCATTCCAGGCATGAAGCCAAAGAAACTGCTCGTGTCAAGGTGTGTGAAGTCTGTAAATAAGAGAACCTAGTTTGAGTCCTACATGCATCCTCTATAAAATGTATTAGAGACCCTTATAAGTCCAAGTCAGATGTCACGGAGAGTAAAGTAAATATAAGAGTTTCTCAACCTTCTGTCTTATCCAGACAGCAGGGCTGTGCGAAGTCTCCCCACAGCAGGTTGTTTCATCCGGCCAAAAGACAATACAGTGCATCTCAGCAGGTATATCTGAGCTGAGAAGTCCAAGAAACTCCATTTCTGAAAGGCATCCCAGAAACTTGGGGCACTAGAGGGACATCAAAAAAAACCCAAAACCCACACACACCCGCACACCAGCATAACTCCACCACCCACTTAGTGCACCTTGAAAAAAAATTGTGAAATCCATCATGTTCACATTCATCTCTGGATTACTGCTTCCTGCATGCGCAATGGAGGCAACACATGCCTCCTTATTGCAGGTAAGCTCAGAATGGATGCCCATCTGATACAGTTTCCCCACTTCTCTCCCACAAAGCACACCGTGAAAGACTGCCTGTGTATGTGGTAGGTATACCACATATGTGCACAAAGATGTGTGTCCTCACTCAACAGCCCAGCACTCCTCTAGGGTGGAAGGAAAAAAGAATACCCAAGTTGGAGTTAAGAGTATGGACTTGATCCCCGTTTTATTTCAAGTAAGGAGACTACCCATCTATTAGATAACAAGCTACCCTCAGACACATGCCTTGCCCCAAGAAATCTTTGTCTCAACTTATATATTTCCAGTTATAATGATTTGTGGTGTTAAACCATGGTCCTTCAAGAAAGGAGTTCTTCCCCCTCCTAAATTTTGTACTTCATATACTCCAAACTGCAGACAAAACAGCCACCTATGAAAGAAAATGGCATTTGTTGAATTCAGAAACTGATGTGTGACATATTAGAAATGATGATCACAGTTCCAGTAAACACAGGAATAGGGTACTGCAACATCACCTTTTTTCCAAGAACCAAAAAGAAAATGAAACTGGTTCTCCCACTTTCATCATGAGGAGTGCTACTGTTAACCTCTATGAACAAATGCCACTAAAGCCATTAATATCCCAACTCCTATATCAACTTTGACTTTGGGACTATAAATACAAATGTTTTGAGTGCTAGGGGGAGGAACAAAGATGAGGAGAGATTACTAACCTTTAATGTGCTGCGGTTGCCAAGCATGCAGTCCTGTAGCACTGGTTCATATTTTTTCATCAAAGAATCCCAGTTATGGTCACTAGTAGTAAAGCTACTTTCATAGCCTGAGGTGATAGAAGAGCCAGCAGATGCTGCATCTGAGGAATCTGTAGAATATGAAAATGTCACATCTGTATCTGAGAGAGAAACATTCTCACAGTCCTGTAGTTTATGATTCGCTGTGGTCTCATTTGCATACTCCAAATTCTCAATAGGCCTGGAGAAGCAAGCCAAAGCTCCCAAGGGCTCACAAGTTCGAGCCATCTCTTCTGGCTTCTGCAGATTTCCTGAGGTGCTGGGATATAGAACAGACTCAGCTTCCTCAATGGTTGACCTACCTTCAGCATCATTTACTCCAGAGGCCAAGTTCAGGGAGAGCTGTATGAAGCTGAAACTTGAACTAAAGCTATCGTGTGCACTAACAGAATGAGAAACATCATCTCTGGTTTGATATTCACAGTTGTTATTCACTTCTGTCTGATCCAAGGCATGCGTGTTTGGGGGCTTGCTTACTTCAGCACTGTGGCTTTTCTGTTGCATACAGCCTACAGCAGAAGCGTCTCCTTGGCTTGTTGCTGCAGCAGGGCAACCCACTGAGTTTTTTGACTGTGAACTCTTGCAACATGAAAGACTTTTGCAGTGTCCTGGCATCTTTCCAGTAGTGGTCAATGTTGTTACCCCATTTGCAGGAACTACAGCACTACTCACTGCACTACAGCATAAGATTTCAAAGTTATTTTGGCATTGTCTGCGTAGAGAGCAGTTCTCAAAGTCTCCACAAAGCTGTGTGCCATGTTTGAGCTCTTCTGGGCTGAATGGTTTGCAGGCACCCAGGGACTGAAACTCTATCTGTCGCTGAGCTTCTGGCCTCATGTATCCAGGTCTTTTTGCCAGTTTTGGTTTATGAAGAGATCCTCCAGACATTAAGTGCTCCTGACCATCTGAGGGAAGAAAAAGAAGTCTAATTAAAGTGCTTCTGCAGTTTTCTGGCCTTAATTCATTGTTTAATCTGAAAATTTTTGTTTCAGGAATTCAAACAGCATATTGCTGCCCTTTTTCAGCTCAACAAAGACCCTGACCATACAGCAGAATAGAGACAAAAAAGTGTTGCCATAGAACACTGTGTGTATTCATTCATTTTCTGAAGAGTTTGCACCTGCTTTTAAGTGAACTCACACAATCACATCCATCAGGACACAAACCTGAGTACACATCTTCCCTATTCACAGCACCAATGCTTCATTCTCAATTTGCTCAACAGCACACTGAAGCACAGACCTTGTTTAAGTCTCTCTGATCCAGAATGATTTTCAGACTTAAAAGCACATCTAGGATGGGACCGAATCTGCATCAAAAAGATGAGAACCATACTCAGAAAGAAATTTTGTGCATAATCTGTTGTTGCTCATGTTCAGTTTCTTGCATTCATATCCATGTTTTACTAGCATGAGCAAGTCGATTCAGATTCTGCTTCCTGAGCAGATGTAACTCTGTAACACAACTGTAAGTGGCTGATTTTATAAGCTGTCATTTAGATTTACTGTACTACCTATTGTCCAAAATGTAAAGTTAAAGTTTTGCATGCAGGACCATCAGTCCTAGAAAACTAATGCCACTATATGTTTGGTGACATTACTGTGGTATTAATATCATTAAGAAAGGGCCTCTGCTCAGTAGCTCAATTTCCCCACATATACATTACTTAAATAAATGAAAAGATAAATTTGCTGTTTGCAGAGCAGAGTAGAAATAACAAAGATAGAAAAACCACAATGAGTATCAAAAGTGCAATATTGGATTATGGTATCTTGTCTTTGTTTTCTGTAAATTTCTATAAAAAAATAAAAAAAACCCATGGGTAAAGGATTACTTGATGACTACTTTCAGTTTCTTATATATCTACTGCTATTCAAAAGGTATTCCATTCACCTGCCCTGCACACAATGAATGGGAATACAAAATGGATGATGGTGTAAAGCTTGTACCGCAGAAACCTACTGACTGATCCATTTGCCAGAATTACCCTCCAAAGGGATCTAGTAACTAGCTGAATTATGCCCTCAGTTAGCTGTCCTCTACTCACTGAAACAGAATCAATTGCCAGAATCTCAGGTGTTAAAATTATTCACCCACAGAGAGTTCTTCCAATACCACACATTTCAAATTATTTTCTTTACACAGAGTATGTAGTATTTATCTCTAATCACAATCCTTTGTCAACTATTATATTGATAGTTGTGCACCTAATCTAAACTCTTCAGCAACTCCTAACACAGGTCTCAGACGCACCTTGCTACAATGACATTCTACACAAAAAAATGTAAGCATCAGACATAAAATTTCCTAGGAAAACTTTTTCCAACATTCATTACATTCTTCAAATAACCTTCAACAAAAACCATTTATACGTTTTCCACATACTAGAAGAGTGGTACATCTCACCATGGGACTACAGTTATGTTTCTGTATTCTGCTTTGTATCACCATAAATTAGAATACCCCATCTGTCTCTTACCTTCCCTTTTATCAGAGGAAAAAGCATCACAGAAATCAGAAATCAAAAAAGGTCACAGACTCCATCAGCCTGTCTACTATAAAAAGACAGTGAAATGCTGTACTGGGAGTAATTCAATAGTGTGTTAATAAATGGGAACGGCTCTTGGAGTAAGGAAACAAGAAGTGAACAAAATGTTCTTTAGAATTTAATTCTTTTAGTTGATATACAAAATAACAGCCTAAAATTGCCTTCAGCAGAAGAAATCAGTCATGCAGAAAAGAGTCAGTCTCAAACCAGATATACTTTATTGCCATTTGCAAAGGCTAGTTGCAGGCCTCGGCTGTAAAAATGGAAAAGTTCTTTGGTTTAATTAAAAGCAGTTTAAAATTGATCTCATTAAATCACTGTGAATTTCTAAGGCAGACAATTACAGCTCTTTAAACACAAAATTTAAACTAAGCCAATGCCAGTAAGGTTTAAATCGAACAAAGGGTTAGATATTTTCATGGAGTGAACTGAATGCAATTCCAAAAATTACTGCAGCCCAAGAGGTACAACTCCAGTATCCTGAACTAATCCACACAAAACCAACACATCTCTGCACTTCTCCTCGTGTAACCCTAGACAGGTTTATCATTTAGCTCCCTTATGGATTCCAAGTCTGCCTCCTGGAGAGTCCAACAGCACAAGCCCCTCCCCTGGCTACCAGAGTAGCACCACTGCCTGATTTATACTCAAGATTATAACCCAAGCCACGAGCCCTTCAGAGCATGCTAGAAGGTGAGGGCTGCAGGTCCTTAGCCCCAGTGTAGCTGCACCTGAGCAGAAGGCAGAGGAGTAGATGGACACAGAGCTGGGACCTCCAGCTGAAGACCCACACTTTTCCAAGAATAAGGGAGGAGAGGCAGCTGCAGCCTGGCCCTGGCTCCAGCTAGAGCGAGCAGCCAGTGCCCTCAGTCATCACAAAAAACCAGCCAGGATGTTACTATGGCTTCAGGTATACTGTTTGTGTGCTGTTTACCCTTCTGTCACATTCCTTTTCTGTAAATTAGCATAATTTCAGTTGTCTAACATCATGTATCTGAAACTTAGTTACAAAAACTTTGTTTTCCTGCAGAGCCTTCAAAACATAGCTTGCTTTGTACATCAGATAGAGAAACCACACCAGACCAATTCAGCCAGCTTGCTGGAAAAGACAGGCCTCAAGTTTTTCTTACAATTCCCCTCAATTTCAAGCACATGAAATAACTGATAGCAGTTAACTACAAGACTATCAAAACAGCACCATAGGACACTGTGAAACAGATGAAGGTAATTAAAAAAGAATATATTCTAGTGTTGTGCAAAGACAGAAGTCACAAATGGAAGAAGGGACTTTCAACTTGTAACATTACAATTCAACTTTAAAAATATATACGTCTGCTACAATCCTAGAAGATGATGCAATGTGATTCTAATGTCAGATTATGTGCAAAATCATTCAACTGCAAATCGTGAAAGTCCAGAAATAACCTAATTATAACAGCTCTTTCACCATAATAATCTTTACTGATGACCAACATGATCAGCAATACTGTTCACATCTTAGTTGCACCAGTAAAAAGAAAGAGGGGGAGGTGAAGCCCAAGAGCATTTCCTACTGATGGAAGGAGCACATCCTCTTGTGCCCAGCCTGATGCTAGAGGACAGCAGAACAGTCATCTAATTTGTTTTACCTGATCAGTCCTTGTTATCAGCCACAAAAGTGGCAGCTGTTTTTCAATCAAATGCTCTAGTAGCATCTGCAGACAGGTGTAACTACCTTACATTTTTGTAAAGTCCACTAGGATTTTATAGGTTGTCACAGAAACTCTGAAGTGATCACCTCCCAGCCCTGCTTGAAATACAATGCAGAATGCTTGCAAGCTCATTAAATTCTCCCTGAAAGTAACTGAGAAATTATACATGCAGCTTTAAAGAGAGCTCAACTATCTGAATACACCTATATTACATGCAGTTGATTTTTATTAGAAAAAGAAATTCACCTTCAGAGCATTTGTGAAGGAAAAGACACTTGGTCATATTCAAAGCCAGCTATCAAAGCACAACTCCAAGCAATTAGTGCTGCTTCTACTAAGGAAGCCTTAAACACCTGCATTAAACTGTATGCAAACAAAGCAAGTGAGATGAAAATATTTATTATTTACATAGAGACACACAAATGTGTAACTTATCAGTAACAAAACCAAACCATTCTCAGGGATTAATCAATCTGACATGACAATAACCACTTATTGTTCGGTTCCTGTATCATAAAAAAAGAAATATGTAAAACATTGCAGGTTCCTAATCAGTTGTATTGTGCCTCATTTAGTGGCATCTTTATAATCTGTGATCTTTATAATTCAGCAAATATTCAAAATAAGATGACTGATATCAGCACACTAACCCTATGTTAAAACAGCACTATCTCTTCATGTAAGTAATCTTTCAAAGAAATTTATGAATATTTTTATATATAACTCTTAAAATTCAAAGGTCTAGTTTAGCTTTTCCATCTAACTGAATGCTTTGATTTATCTAGCATTTTATAAAGGGTATCTGTAGAAGACAACAAAGGCTGAGCTACATTATATTTGATACCATTTATAAATTATTTCCTCACCCAGGGTTCCTGTGATTTCTAAGGTTGCAGGCTGGGTTCAGTTATTCAACTGTTAAATCTCCAAAATATCGTGTATAAAATAGTCTCTGAAGTCACTAAATGAATGTTAGTTTCTATTCTTCAATAAATAAATAAAAACACAAACCCCACTTTAAAGAGTTGTGCATTTCAGAAGCCAGAGTGGTCTTTCTTAGTCAGTGTTTAAATAATTGTGTTTTCATTGGACACACTCCCAGAATGTGCATGGTATTGAGTTGTTACATTTGAGCCACTTACCTCCTTAATGCAATGACACATTTTAAGCCATTTGATGACACTGCAGCACCTCTCTCTAAAGTAAGAATCACATAAACTAGTACCAGTTTCAACACACCCAACTTTCTTTCTCTCAAGAAAAAAAGTGGTTTAAAACCTCATTTTGCCTTAACACTAAGAAATAATCTAAAATATATTACGATGTAAGCTGGTAAATATCAAACACTTCTCATGTCAGTAACAATCATCTCTTTAGTCAGGGGGAATAAAGAGAACAACACCTTTCCTTAATTACATATTACAACTGTGTTCAACACTATTACTATTTTAAAACACATCTGCATCCACCAGTATTCAACAGTGTACTGACTACGCACAAGAGCAGGCTTTTTCTCAAGCAAGTGCCTTATTTAACCAGAACCTAAGCACCTTGATGTGACTAAAACCAGAAATACAACTTCCTGAGCTTTTCAAATTTAAAAATATATTTAAAATTACTTAAAGTATCCAGCTCACAAAAGCATGCAGTTGCACTGGGAAGGCCTATTTGATAACTTGTAACACTCTAGGACTGGCAACCTGAGTCCCAAGGCTTGGCTACTACAGAAAATTGCATTCCTCCAAGCTGAATGAAAATTACACCACCCAACCTCTCCATTGTGGCGTTACAAGGAATCTCTTTTGGCCAGAAAACCAACTGGACAAATTCACTCTAGAGCAGACAAGTGTCTCTGTGCTGTCTCAATAAAGCAGGACCTGCTCTTTTAATTTTTGCTTTCATGCGGTCGGTGACTGCTACAGAAGTCATCCCATCCCTGCCCCCCCAAAAAAAAGGGGGGAGAGGGGAGGCAAAACCAAAAAACTACCCAACCACAGCAGCCACAGAAGCCCCAGATCCTTTGTGCTAAACTTCAGAATAATCCTATTACAGACACTCCTCATACATCTCATTTTCAGGCTGTTACTACATCTCACATTCAGTCTCCAAACCTCCTTACACAGCTCACCTATTTCTCCCAACCCACTGCTATCAGCCTAGGCCAGCTGGAATTGCCAAGCTCACACAATCACTTGCATAAGGTAACAGTTACCCTCTTCAGGCCCCCAAGCCATCACTGACACTACACCCAGCTCTGTGATCCATCCCATAGACCACCTGACAGAAAATGAAACACTCTGGGGGAGAACACAATCAGGTCTGGGAAAACAAGCCAGTAGCAGCATTGGGCTCCTTCAGTACAGTCAATAACAGAAGACACTTAACTTCCCTGCAAATATCCAGCCCAATTTGTTTTAAATCTGTGAGTATAATACCTTTTAATTTACAGCTAAGTAATTGAGGATAATTTATCCACTTCCCAAAGAAGCAGGACAATACACAAGTTGCAAGCCTACAGAGAACACTCACAATAGATCACCAATGCTTATTTGGGTAGTTTAGGGGCTTTTAAGGTTTGTTTTTCTTCCTGAGGAAAAAACCCTTTTCTTCCCAGTTTCAGTGCAAAAATCAGTAAAGACAGTCCATGCAAACATCTCAAGTGGAGAGAATGCTCTGGTTCTCTCAGTCAAGATCTGAAAACAACTTTAATATTAGACAGAAATAAAAGACTTCAGATTTTGCATAGAAACTGTGATGTTTGGTTAGGTCCTAAATTAATTTGTCAAACAACACTTAATGGGTTTGCAGCTACATCCCATATTAAGTATTTCACCGAACATGCACGTAACTATGAAATTAGTGCACAGCAGTCCTTTTCAAGGATGGTCTATTTAACACACCACATTTCTCTTTCATCACTCTGTCTACAGAGTGACAGTGTGGATTCCCACTACTTCTGCTCAGTCAGATCATCTACAGCAAGACTCTAATATAAAACTCATCAGGGGGGAGAGGAGGGAGGAATTAAAAAAAGGGAAAAAAATAAAAAAAAAAAGAGTGAAGTGTGAGAGCACATTGACAGCAGTCAATTTCTAATTCAAGCACAGTTTGAGTGCTCCAGCTTGGAGATTTGAATTTTTAATTTCACCAGGAGAGTGAGTTCCAAATTAAGCATCTGATGCACAGTCAGTCTGAAACCAGAATTGAGTTTACTGAAATAGAAAGTAATTTTCTCTTAACAGCTCAGTAGTGATCACATATAATGAAAATAAAACAACGTGGCAGTTCCTATATTGTCAAGGGTGAGGAGTCAGAATGCTTTCAGCTTTACAATCTAACACCAAAGTCCCAGGACAAATGCTTCTCCTCTGCCTGCTGAAGGAAGTTTTTGTTACAGCCACAGTTAGTCCATCAGGATGTGATGCCAATGCTGTCTAGACAACAATGGAGACGGAATGGAGCTCCAGACATCAGGAAAGCTGAGCAATAACTTCCCACAGAAAGCACAGCACCTCAGGAGCCAGCCTAAGTACCAGATCCTGCAAAAGCCAGGCATGTATGCAAACTGTGGTTATGGCAATGCCTGGGACACAGAGCCCACCTGTAGTGAGGAGGCAAATGAGCAGCTGATCCTTTACTCTGCTCCCCCAGGAAGAAAATCTCAGGGCTTTGCATGAACCTCTGCAACTCTTTATGCTCCCACAGAATTTCTGCACTCAAGCATTCCCTGCTCTTTGCAACAGCAACTGCATGGATTGTGCTCTTGCTGGCTGACAATATATTGCCACACCAAGTGGCAAGATGAAAATTCTCAGCTGAACCCACGACACAGACTGCAGCAGTGCTCTCCCATCCTCAACAGCTACACAAACAACTTCAGTTAATGCAAGTCCTTGCTAAAGACCGGCAGATTACTCAGCATCATCAGTCTGTAGGTGTTATAGCCTGCAAGGGGTCAACCTGTGTGCTTCAGCAAGCCAAGTGCAGTTCCCTTGGAGAGCTACACTAGTAAGCAGGAAAGATGCACCTAACATCCCTTTTGAGATCCTCAGTGAGCGTATGGCTTGTCCACGACTACCCTTATCCAAGGCTACAGACAGACAAAACAAAAGTTGGAACTTTGTTTTATTGGGCCTTAGAAGACAAAAGTGAAGACAGACATCAACTATATCCTCTTCCTCTGGCATGGAGGAGAAAAGTAGATGGCTCAAGTGAAATTCTGAGATTATCTTATGAACAAGCAGATATTGCTGAAACCACAGCAGAATCCTAACCATGGGCAACAGAAATCACAGCTCCTTCAAAGAAGGGAAGACAGAAGTCACTCCACCTGGAGCAAGTTAGGTATCTTAAAAAAGATGACAACAAAAAATAACATTCCGGGAAATACAGTTTCTCTCTAGAAGGTAGCTGCACTAAATTACAGAATTTAGCAGATGTGCCAGCACAGAGTAATGATAGCAATTGATACAGAGGATGAAAAGACCTCCAGAAAGGGCTGAAGAGCACTCAAAGGCAGCCACCAGAGCTAGACAGCTATTAGTCCATAATCTCCACCAGGTAAGAGACCTGGCACTGGTATTTCCTAGACACGTCACCAGATAGTGCAGAAACACTGCCTCCACAAACAGACTCCCAGCGTGAAAACTCATGAGATCTTAGCAACCACCTACTCAACTCCAGGCAGGAGCTGAGAGTCACTCCATGCACCTCACACTGTGACTAGAGACTCAACAGGGCAAAAGCCCTGTCCTCACAAACATTTGAAAGCCACAACCACCAGCAACAAACAAGAATCAGAGGATACAGTGAAGCAGCAGCCAGTTAGGCCCTGGGATGAGGGATCATCAACTACATCAACACTGACAGATCTACTTTGTCAGTCATTCATTTCTGTCACCATCACAACTCTGCCAATACCAATGCTGCACACACACTCCCATCAAACCCAGCCTTCTTTTCCACCAACTTGACTTGCATTTCTCCTTTGGTCCCCAGTTAGTTCTCACAAACTAGTTGTTCACTTCTTTTCAAGTAAGTGAAAAAGACAACTGAACCAGAAATCTTTCCAATCACTGCTCTGGACCTTTGACTGGAACACTATATGGGTCACACTTAACACTATGCAGTCCAGAGTGATAATGATCCACAAAGCTCCCAAACTAGGTTCAAAAACACAGAAAGGTACTCTTTTTTCCCAGTATCGCTCCTCAACAACACCTCTTTGATCCTTTTTGGTTTATCCTTTTTGTCACAACCTCAACACCCACACACCTCCCCCAGTCCCCTAAAAGCCTTCCCCTCACAAAAGCAAAACCATGCATCTCAACTTACCTCCAAAAAAGCCTCCTCACATGAGCTTTCAGCCTCTCCAGCTCCCAGGTCTCCTCAGACCACCCCATTGCTTCCCAGGTGCAAAGCTTTCCTGCCTCACACTCCCTATCAGCAGGGCTCAGAAGTTTCTAGGCTTCTCCAGAAAGAAGCCCAACCCCACTTCAGCTGGGTCCACTGATTGCTTGCTTCCAGGTGCTTGGCCTTTTGGCTACCAGGACTTCAGCCAGTTCTCAGGGCTCCTGTTAACTCTTTCACAGCACATGCAGAGTTTGTATGAGCATCTAAACCAAACCCCACTCTACAGGCACACTGGCTCCCTTCATCCCCTTTGAGACCATCTTATGGAAAACACTCTTCTAAAAGCTTCTTTCCCGTGACTGTAAATCACTGCTATTCAGGTCTAGAAAATCTACACAATTACCTGCCACAATTTACTCTGACAGTCTCCCTGGGCTAACATATATTAGCTAATAATACAAGTTATGCTTATTAATATGCCTATAGTACTCAACAAAAGCATAGATTCTTGCCAGAGGTTTTTTTAACTTATTTCTGTCACATGCCATTTGTAATCCCTTTAAGTATTCCTAAGTATGAGGCCATAGGCTCTGTCACCTTTTGTTGAACCTCACCTGTCTGCTTTTATTACCCAAATAAATTAAAGCACAGTATTAATCTTCAAAGAAATTGTATCCTTACACGAGACAGCTCACAGATGTTTCTTGGTACCAATGTCTCTGTGATACTGTAATGCAACAAAGTCTTAAGGAAAAAACAAAATATTTCAAACTAAAAAAAAAATAACAAGTAAACTCAAAAATCAGACTGACCTTCCAAAAATATTCTCTACATTAAAAGAAGACTGTCTTGAATAAGCCAATTAAGCAGTTTTTCAGGTCATCATCTTCTGGATTCAGCTTAGCATCTTAAATGGACAAAAAAGGTACAGATTGTACCATATGGTGTTAAACATGCACACCTGAAAAGATCTGCTTCAGTAACAAAAAGCTTGGCAGAGGAAAATTTTGAGTGTCATTCAAATTGTTTTCCAGAATAAATATAGATCATTAACTCATTATTTCCAATACTTTAACTTTTTATTATTATTACTTGCTTTAGAAAACATTAATCCAGAATTAGCAGGGTTCTTTGCAAGGTAGCTCACATTTGCCCATCCCTTACAGTTGTAGGGGACAGACCCCTAAGTAGTATTAGAGTAGTGGCAGCAGGGGATTTCTTCCCCTGCATCTTTCATGTTTACACATAGTACTCCTAACAAGTATTATTATAAAGTAGCAGACAGAGCCACCGTAGCTTCCTTTCAAGGAAAGCAGTGTGTTTTCAGGGACATTTGATCTCAACAGTCCTGAGGTACAGCAGTAATCTGATAAATTAGTTTGTGGTCAAAGCAGATCACATGAGAAGCTACACAACTTACCCAAGTTGCAAAGCACTCTCAAGACAGAACTAAGAACTTACACAAGACTCCTGAAAGACACCTAGGGAAAAAAAAAAAAATAGATAAAAGCATTTTCACTAGAAAAATACATCTAAGGCTTTGTACCTTTAGAACTCCTGTCTTCATTGAAAAAAAAAAAAAAAATAAAAACCACTGAGATTTTAAAAGCAGCATTTAGATAGGATTATATCTTAATATTCTCAAAACCATTAAACCTTGGAGTCACAGGTCCTCCCAAAGCAGATCTTCAAATAATGCCATTCTATGTGGAATTCTGTACAGTGAAGTTCCATTGGAAATTTCAGGTTTAACTTACATTTTCACCAGGAATTTGAAGCAAATACTAACCTTGCATTTAGATGACTCCTTAAACTTACCTATAATATGACTTACACCTTGGTGCTCCAAATTTAAACAAGCCTATAGTCATCCACAGATCTGATACAGGAAAGTGTATTAATAAAAATATCTATGTCTAGTAAATCCAGTGAGATAGTCCATAGAAAAGAAATTCCTTGACAGGGTCCTTTAATTCCCAAGTGAAACAGTGCTACCATTAAGCTGTAAGCCTTCTAAATCCTCTCCTGACTAGGGGGAAAGGAAAACTCAGAGTGTTTTGAAAGTACTTGCAAAAGTTTCATAACCTTAAAAAAGCATCCTCTCCCTCAAACCCTGAGTGAGCAAGAACATGTTGTATGAATAGTCTTACAAAAACAAAGAGGTGCCAATAAAACTGTGAGAGATACTGAGAAGACACATGGATTTTCATTTTTGTAAAATAAGTGTCATAGTGTTTTACTGAACAAAAACATCTAAAATGTCTTAAATTACCTTAAAATCTGAGTCATAAGCAAGGACTTCTGCACCAGAGGAAGACATGAAGGCAGAAGTAAGGACATCTTTAAGGTTAGAATGCCCTCTTTGGGTATAAAGATATATTTGCAGCAGAAGTAAATTCCAGCAAATACAGTGGTATTTTATGATATAGGAAGGAAAATAAATCAAAGAATGCCAACTACTCTAAAACTTCTAAAGATGTTATGAATGACATCTGGTTACGCCCTAACAGCAACACCATTCCTAAGATGATACATAGCAGTAGTGAGGATAACAGCAACAAGAAAGAAATTGGTGAAACTCAAAGCGAGAGGTTCAGACTGGATACAAAGGAAAACTTTTTCACCCTGAGAGCAGCCAAGCAGCGGATCAGACTGCTCAGAAAAGTTGTGCAATCTTTAAACATTTTCAAGACCAAACAGGATAAAGCCCTGAGCCACCTGGTACAACCTTAGAGTCAGCCCTGCTTTGAGCAAGGAGTTAAGACTACAGACCTCCCAAGGTGCACTCCAACCTATTGCTATCATACCTCTAGGTTTTAAATACCTCAGAATTTGCAGTATTCCACTAGTTATCTATACACACAATAGAAATTGAAGAGTTTCATCTGTGAAGATGCATCCAACTTTACAAGAAAGCAATTTACCCAATTAAGTCCACAAAGGAGTCAAAAGGAAGTTAGTAAACAATCATTTTACCACATTGTGGAAGCTGGAAACAGATGACTTTCTATGAAAAAAAATTAAGAATAAAGTTTGGGCCTTGAAATAAACAGGGTCTCAACCAGCATTTCAGCATCCAGCACCTACACACACACAGAAATCACAAGCTTCAAGGATGGTCAGTGCCTTAAGCAAGACATCACAGTAGGGCATAACAACACAGGAACTCCTATTGTTCCACAGCAGCAGACCTTTAGTATTTAGCTGTTGATTAAATGATGCTCATGAGCATCACTTAAGCATCACTTTGATCTACTGCAGTTATTTCACAAAATGTTTATTACTGAGGCTTTTTTTTTATTGTCTGTACAAACATTGGAGAACATTTCTCTCAAGGCATTATTCAGTTCACTATATTAAAAATTACTTTGATGTCTTTTCCTAGGCTGCTTGCCAACTGGAGGACAAGATGGAGCCATCTGCAAGACTAACTGCCTGAAGACACTTGGCTTTCAAAAACATCATCCCTTAAACAGTGTCAAGGGCATTACACACACACAAATAATCTAACATCACCTCTGAACAGCAGCAACAAAACCTGCCTGTCACACAAATTTCCTGGCAAAGGAAGGAGGAAGACCACCTCTGCCCAGGGAACAGTGCCTCTGCCCTATCCAGTCCATGAAGTCTAATTAGAACGTGAGCATAGAAAAAGGCAAATCTGAATACTCTGCCACAAACCTGTATCAGGCATCCATAACCATACCACAGATGCATATGTTCCATATAACTGAGTGTGCAAGTACAGTGATTTCTAGATCTCCTCTTCTCTTTCTTGGTTTTATTTAGAACTTGAGGGATTTCTGGGGCTGTTCTCTTGCTTGTTCCACTACTTTCAATGTTGGGGATTAAAATACATACACAGGCTTCTGCACAGAATTCCTTACAATAGCATTAAGCTGTCCTCTGCATTGTCTTCACCTGGTCTGTTTTTGGTTTTTTATTATTATTATCACTGCTGTTGTTATTCCCTACTTAGCTCCCTGGATTGTAATCCTCCTTTTAAAAGCATCTCTTATATTTTTATATCATTATTTTCAAGTCAGAGATCATTTTTAGACACGTAACATGTAGAACAATTGCTCCTAAAAAGATACCTGGAATAAAGTCAGCAACACCATATACTTCTCATATAGCTTGCACTGAACAGTCATACTGGCCTTTCAATATTAAAACCACAGACAATCTAAACTTGCTATGGCCACACTTAATGCCTAGTCTTCCAAATTAATGTCTAGGCAAAGCACGCAGTTTCATTCAGACCCAGCAGCACAGAAAGCATTACCATAAGAACTGAGTGTGTCCAGATCCAGTAGAGAGGTCTGGATCCTCATCAGGCAATTCAGTGACACACCAAGCTCACCAGAAACACAGCAAAAGCGTTGCTACACACTGTTATCACCAGTTATAACAAAGCTAAATTATTTTTAAATGATATGAAATTAATTCACAAAGTGGATGGCATGAATATACACAGACTCTTAAACCCAAAGATGAAAAAAATCTTACCAGCTGAGCTCTAAGGGACAAACAGAAGGCCCTGAAAAACAATGCAGCAAGCTGGCAGGTTTCACAAAGGGCAGTCAGAAGGTCTAGGGGTTGTTAGTCCCAAAACAGCAACCCTGGTTAGTAGTTCACAGTCCTACCTCATACAGAAAAAGAGAGTAACAAAAGTACTTCTGCAAAACTGAGCAGGCAGAGAACAGCTCCTTGGCTAACTTCAAATGGTTCCTAACTTGGCCCTGGAGCAGACAATCCCATGGAAAATTCTGTCCTTGACAAAATCTGGCACCATAGCAAAAAAAATTCTCAATCTGCTAAAAGAACAAATATCATAGTGCTCACTGCATATAAAGGAAGAAGTGGGAGCTGATCCTCATGTGGGCATTACAGCAAACCAAGACTCCCTGACAAAGCAGGATTTTTTTTTCCCCATCTTCATTCTCACAGGAAGAAGAAAGCCAGCATTGATGCATTGCTCAGGGGGAATCATTAACTGGAGCAGCATTTCTCATGGCCAAGTCTGTACAAGGCCCTGGCCAGATCAGTATCACAGGATCACAAGCATAGGAACACTAGAACAGCTGTCTCACCATGACCACATTCGAGTTTCCCAGGGAAAGGGGAAACACAACACTTGATTATTAACCAGTTTGGGAGCAAAACAACCCAGAGGATCAGCTACACTGGTGCTGTGCTCCAGGTAATGGTGACCAGGCCCTTTTCACACAATTTCAATGATAGTCTCCTCAAGACTGTCGCTGCTCTAAGCAAATGAAAACATGATGCTCTCCTAAACAAGAGCTCCAGCAGGACAGCAGGAAAGTTTTAGCGCAGCACCGTGCCAAAACAGGGCTGTGCCACTGCAGTGACAGTGTAGTCTGGGACCATCCAGGATGTCCAGGAGGAACTCTTGTCCCTGAGACTCCACACTATTGCTGATACACAGATGTCAGCACCCGTTCTGCGTCACTCCCACTGGAGGCACAACAACCTCAAAGATGTTAAAAGAATCTTGCTATAGCAATGTAAAACAGAACCAAATTAAGCAGTCATCTGTCCTGCTCTCCTGAGATTGGCGCACCTATTGCTCTTCAGGAGCAGAGCTGGGAACACAACGCATCCACAGTTCAGCTCCCACCAATCACAGCCTGAGCTATTAGTGCAAATACTGACAGGAGATAATGCACTGCTCAATAAAGGGGAACAGACAAGCCCCAGTAAACAGCTGTGCTGCCCATTGCCCCCATCAGCTGGTCTCTGTGGGCCCTTAGCAACAGGAAACACCTGGATTTCAGCCCAGCGCATGAAATTTAACCTCATCCCTACCTCAGTAACTATCCCTGGCCAAAATCCTATCAGAGAAGGCAAAGCTCATCTCCAAAGCTGCGCTCTCCCATAACAGGGGAAAACAAGCCCCTCCTGATACGATCAGCTTAGCCCTCAGAAAAAAAAGTCAGATATTTTACAGGGATGAGGCTGTCTGGATTTACCACACTGAACAGGTTTGGTGATGTTCTTTCCTTGGAACCTGAAGGTGTTTCCCGCAAGTAAAACATTTGTGTGTGCTGAAAGGGGAACAACAAAACCACTTCTTGTGGTTAGTCATAACATAAGAAAAAAAGACTGTGGCTATAAGCATTTGGCCTTGCAAGTAGTCTCCACCAGCAATGTTCCAGGTCCCTACAGTAGAGATAATCCATAACACTAAAATGATACGTCAGTGGAAGAAATGCTTACCATTATATCATTAAAGATGGGAAACAAAATACTTTCAGTGTACCACTAAGTACAAAATAAACATTTAAAAAAAAAAAAAATTGTCCTTCCACTTCCCAAGCTCTCTGGAGACTTTATAGCTTTCCAAAAACAAAACAAAAAGACCTTAAAAATGTTTTCCTTCAGTGCTCAAAACATATTTTTTTTAAACCCCAAGGCCTGACAGACAACTTTTAAATTCAAAATGCTGCCAGATAGATGAGCTATACTAGGAACTACTCTGCTCACTGCAGCAATCAGCAAAGTTGTGAAGCCATTGTCAAACTTCATTATTTACAGGCACACTGAAGGCATCGCTATCATTTCATTCTAACTTTCCATTATTATTATGCAGAAATTCAGCAAGGTGTCAAAAAGCTACACGGATGCTGTCCCACCTTACATGGTTCTGGAGACTTGCAAAACAATTCAGAAAATGTAATGATATCAACTCCCAGTTCCTGCCTCTCCCATGGATACTAACCCTTTCATTCTTACTTAGTTTTAAAATACTTTCAGTCAACCTCTTGACTTTTCATTCCACAGGTTGCCTCAAAGTTGCTCTACTATGGTTTTCCTCTGTAACAGTTTCCTGCCCCAGTAACCTCTCAGCCCAGCAAAAGAAACCTTTCAACCAGAGCCCACTAAACCCCTCCAAGCAACCAACTCTTCTGCCATTGCAGAGAATAGGGAAAGTTCACACACATCAATTTCATTCTGCTCTTACTTTCAAGGAGCCACTTCACCCATGCAGCTCTTTTTCAAGGAGATTTTATCATATGATCATCCATACACTGTGTTTAGCAAATTTCTGTTACATTTGCAGTTCCAACTCAGGTCCTGTTTGATCTGATCTACAAATACAGGTAATGCATCACATCTTTGAAACCAAATGAGCTACCTACGCACTATTAAGAAAATGCATTTTCCACTTTCCGTCCTTAATTCTGAATACACAGCTGTTCATGTAGTCAATATTTACTTTTCAAGGTAAAATCTTTTTTTTTTAACCTTTTAACACTTCCTGTGTACTGACAGAAGGTAAAAAGAGCAGAGTAACTAGAAAATCTACTCTCACACAAGGGTCACACCACCAACACACTTATTTGTAAGACAGCAATAGAGGAAGGAAAGGGAAGAGGGGTTAAGAAAGAAGAGAAAGTACCACCAATCATACTCATTATGTAGCAGGGTCCCAATTAGTAATTTATCACACAGAGATAGTAAGAGCTGTGCTGGAAGGAAGCATGGCTGCAAGATGAAGGAGGGTCTGAAACAGAGAGAGCAGAATTGTACAGCATGTATAAAGGGGAGGCAGAATCCAAATTCTGTGTGCCCCATAGGAATCACACTGAACAAAGAAACCCTACTTGAGGCAAGCACGTGATCTCACCCCTCTGCCTGCAGACTTCAGATTAGTCATTAAGCCACTTTACATTCTCAGCATCAATAAATAGAGAAGTAACTCCACATCAATAGCTAATTCAATTTCCATACAGAAAACTCATGTTTAACAAACAAAGTACTTCGATAGGGGATTTCAGCTTCCGCAGCAGCAGTAGCTAGGAGGCTCAATAAAGAAACATTTCCTCCCAAAAGCATTTTTCAGGTGTGCCATCAATAGAATCTGTGCCTATATACTAAAAGAGAAGAAAGAGAATTAAATGGGGTGTTACATAGTTGATGTTACACAGAATTAAGTAAACACCTCCAAATAAGGATGCTACCATGCTTAACATAGGCACAGTAGCCTTTGTTCAGTGCCAGAGGGCCAAGTCTTTCCTCCTGTGACTGCTGATTTACAAAAGGCACATTCATCCTAAATACACAAGGGTTTTGCAGCAGTACTCCTTCAAGAATATTGAATAGTATTACAACATACCCTGGGCTTAATCCTAATCTAAGTGATGCAGCATGAAAGGGCTGCTCTCTGGAAAAAGACAGGAGATGCTAAGGATGAACTTGGAAATTACTATGGAAACTGTGCAGGTTCCTTTCTGCTCACCTTTGAGGTGGTAAGGAGGCAAGAAAACCTCTATCCACAGGAGGTTTCAATATGCATGATGGCCAAATCCAGAAAAGGCCACAGCCTGTCTGCTGCTCAGTTAGAAAGAAGGTTTGCTCAAGGAAACTCAATTCTAAAATGTAAAAAAAAAAAAAAAAAAAAAAAAAAGTCATAAACCATAACTCCCAAGGAGTGCTCAGGAGGTGTTACACACTCCAGTAAATCTCATTTGAAAGGTCAGGTGGTTCAGTAGCTGTCAGAGGCCCAAGTTATGGTGAGCAGAAAAAGCCTAACCGAGTGTGCCTAATTTGTGAACAAAGTCAGAATTAACCTTTAGGGTTTTCGCTTTTATGAGTACAAAGCATTGTGTGCAGTGCTTTCTGTCTTCCTGTTCGTCACAATTAATTTATCCTGGTGATAATAAATCCCCTTGTCTTACGTGGCCCCACTACAATTCCAGCAGCACCAGTCTAGGCACAAACTTTTGACATCATTTTACTGATGAGAACAAAGACTGATTTATCGAAATTTAAAGAGGGAGGAAGCCAGCAGCAATACAATACTTGCCTCTCACCACTCTTTAGAATGATTCTGCACTGTAATCATCAGTATCATTTTTCACTGCCCAGTGTCAAAGATCTATACAGAAAAGCAATAACTTTGAAAGTATAAGCACTGGGAAGTAACAAAAAAAGACATAGTTGGACATGGTCTTAATCTCAAGCTTACAAAGCACTGTCCGTAAGCATTCAGGGGTTCCTTTATATTCCCTCAACCCACCACGACCACAGCATTTTAAGTTACCACAAACCTCTAAAATCAGCTTTTTTCTTTTTAAAACAAGTGTGTACTTCAAACATCCACACTTTTCAGTTTTCTAAGTGCCTAAAAGCCCTATCAATAGTAAACATCTCCTGTAATTTCAATGGGGGGGGGGGGGGGGGGGGAAAT